>PVJA010049691.1:0-13622 GCA_004027025.1 Myocastor coypus
TTCCTCCCTTCCTTCCTTCCTTCCCTCCCTCCCTCCCTCCTTCCCCTTCCTTCCTTCCTTCCTTCCTTGCTTCAGTATTAGGCAGCTTCAGCCTGCAGGACCCCATCTCAGATGTCCCCAGGACCCAGGGCCAGGCCAAAGTTACAACTCCAGAAAACCTTCTGCCCTGCCACTCAAAGTCCTGTCGCCCTGACAAGTGACCGTGGCCCTGGATCCCATCCCCCAGAGGCCAGACGAAGCCCAGGCCGCTTGGTCTCCATGCCCTGCTGCAGTCGAGGAATTCCGCGCTGCCTCTTGTCCCTCAGAGGAGACAGCGGGGCTCCTCCTGCCTTCCTGCACCTGAGCCAGCTCCCTCAGGGCTAAGTGAAAGGAACACGCTCTCTGCACAGCTCCCCAGCCCTGGGGGTCAGTGTGTGGCAGGCAACCGAGAAGCGTCACGGAGTGCAACACCTCTGCTTATCATCCCTCAGTGAGAGAAGTCACTGTGGAGATATTGGCTCTCACAGAGTGGCGGTGGACACGATAATCACAAAACAGTGTCCAGGCACTTCCTACTGCGGGCACTCCCAGCTTTCCTTGGGTCAGCACTGTAACACACACATGGGGAAGGCACCTTGATTATCTCCCCTTTCTAGGAGAGAAGACAGATACCGAGCAGCCGAGGTGCCTGTGCAAGGTCTCGTAGGCAACTGGCTCTGGCTGAGTTCTCAGCCATAGCCACGAATCTGCAACCACGTGGGAGCTCACGAGTATGTCAGACACACGACACTTTTACTTTTCTTCATTTTAATCATTTATTTTGGCCTCACCAATCCTTTCCCTTTCGACCCAAAGGAAGGGCTGTGGAAGGTGTGGACGGCAGGCTGAGGAGGACAGGAGGTTCAGTTCACTCTGAGCGACCCTGTCCCCTGTACTTGGGATTCTCGAGCTAGCAGCCTGTAGGAGTAGCTCTGTCCTCTGGACCATCCACAAACTCTGAGATGCCTTCCCTCTCAAAGTCCTTACAAAACAGTACACAAAGGATGGCCTGTGTCCCAGGTGCTCTGGGAGATCACAGGGCTTTCTTACAGCCCTCTTAAAAATATTACATGAAGCCACTTATTTTTAGAAAAACCTTGTTAAGAAAAAGCAGGTCGTTGATCTTAGCACAGGATGGAAATGATTAATCAGGAGGACGACGTGGGCGCCTTTTGCAGGACCTAGTGTATGTATTTACAGGTGCATGCGGTTAAAATAAAGCATGAGAAAGAGCACAGTTCCTGGCCGGCGGATGCCAGGGTGGGAAACTCAGGCGCTGGATCAGCAGACGCAAACCATCAATTACCACCGCCAGGAGGCGGAAAAGGCGGAGCGCTGGTGCGTGAGCGTGGGCGGCGTTTCCACCCTGCTGCGGGGCTGACATGGTGCGAGCATGCGCGGAGGGCCGCCGTGCCCTGTCCCCTCACACCTTCGAGTCTCCTGCTGAGAACATGAGGGAGGCATCGAAGAGATGGAAAACCAGACTCGCGTGGTGAGGCTTGGTCATAGTGCTGGGCAACTGCAAACACACTGAAAGCTAACTTAATCGCTCATGGCAACGTAAGGGAGCGCCCACCTGATGGGATCGTAGACAGCGATTTCCTCTCGCTGCCCGAAGACCGTAGCGGCCTAAAAGTGCTCGAGTATAAGCTCAGAGAAACACTATCATAGAAATTCTTTGTGCTTTGACTACAAGTGCATAAAATTAGTTTATGTACAGTAACAGCTTTTAAACTTTTTCTGTGTTAGAATTTTGATGGACCAACAGAATTTCTTGTCAGTCTGCTCTCTGAGAGGGTAGCCATGGAGTAAGGTGGAATCACAGGGTCAAATACAATGCAGAGGAAACGCCTGCTGTGGCACTGGGCCCAGCGGTGAGCGTGTGGGCTGTGCTCAGCACGGGCTCTGGATGCACAGGGATGTTTCCCCACGCACTCTGAGGCGGGGCACCTGCTGCCATTTCGTGTCAGGTATCTCATGATGATTACTCAGAAGACTAAAGTATTTCCAAGCAACTGCATGAAAAAGTCCGAGGCGTGGAAACCATAAAACATTTATGAAATCTTTACATACTTTCTCTCTTCCTTTATTGGCTTTGGTTCTATGACTTTGGCTCAAATTATGATTTATGATCTCTGGGCCCTGTACCATAAGCCGGCTCAAATCCTTTCTGATTGTAGCGCAGAAGAAACAGGTAGGAGATAAGAATCGTGCCTCATGCAAACAAAGCCGTAGCAGGTCTCTGAATACAAAACCGAGGATAACGCTGAACACAGATTACCTTCAGGGACATGTGTCTCCATATTCCCAGTATCTGCCGCTGGGCAACGTGGTGAGGCGCCAGCTGTGCACATGGTGTGCTGCAGCCCCAAATCGACGGATACTTGCTTAACTTTCTTAAATTAAAGCTTTCCAAGGAAGACACAATATTCTAAATGATGCAGTTCTTTCCCTGGTTTCCGCAGAGGGAGCTAGCATCACTTGCAGAGGCACAAAATAAAGCAGACATGCACAGAAAGCCTGTGCAGACCGAGTAACAGTTGTAGCAGTGGTAATGATAATAACATCTAAAATGTACCCAAACCATACAATGTGGTGGGCATGTACACAGAAGTCACGATGACTGTCATTTGACTGACTCAACAGCCCTCTACCAGAGGCACTAGAATTAACTTCCAGATTAGGGATTATAGCCACAGACAGGGGGAGATTTTGTTTCAAGCTAGGAAGACAAGTATGTCCAAGTGCCAATCGCGCGATGCTTTGAAAGTCTGGAATTATAATGGGCTTTGTTACTAATGTAGTTCAGGAGCCAACACCACACGAGGAGTAAGGTGGGAGCTTAGGGGTGAGGCAGCGGTTAGCTAATGTCTTCGTATTCGGCGAAGAAGCTCCTAACCTTTCCTGTCAGTCTTCCTCACACCCAGCTCTCCGGCCTGGTGGTTCTGCCTGTGCCTAGGGGAGATGCCCGGGTGTGACCGCACTGGGACCCATGACAGGCACGGGCTGCCCCGCTGTGGCCAGATATCAGGGCGAGGCTTCCACTCGTGCCTTTGCTCACCCTTCTCTCGCAGCCCAGGTTAAGCTACCTTCTGCGAGTCCTGCGGATTCCACTCCCAGCTCTGCGTGTAGAACCAAGCCTCGCCTGCAGCCAGCACCCCCACCCCAGCCCCATCCTCCCTGGAGCCCTGATGCCTGTGACCGTGCCCACGGCTGCCCCTGGCTGGCTTGTCCTGATGCATCTGAGGAAGCTTTAAGAAAGGCTGGTGCCCTACAGGTTCTGGAGGGGAACCCTGGGCCCGACCTCCTCCTCCTGCACGGCTGTCACCCTGGCTCTGGGCTCCCCTCCCCAGCGCCTTGGGGCCTCTGAGCGCTGTCCCTGTCCCCGGAGAACATGTTTGTCCTGCATTTGCCCAGGCTTGCCCCGCAAGAGCCTCAGTGCCGTGAGAAACAGGGCAGACCCCTCCTGTGTGTGGTGACCTTCCCAGACTTTTACCCAGGACTGCATGACAGCAGTGACGAAAGCCACCAAAAATACCAGCAAAGCTGCTGAATAGCTACTGACTTATCCTGGCCCAAGACCCAAAATTAAAACACTGGAATTCAGAAAGTAGTTCAAGAAATGCCCGCTGTTAGGCAGAGAACTTTCTAAATGTCTCACTCAAGTCAGTTCTTCTAATCCTAACCCAAACCTCCAGGGAGCCCAGCGCAGCACTGGTGTCTGCCCATAAATTCCCTCTGGGAAGGGAGTCCCCGGCTGCAGCCTCAGAAGGCCCCGCCCTAGCCACCTGCCTCCAGGGAGGCCCGACTGAGAGTGCTCTGAATGTGTTCCTTCAAAGATGTTCTAACCCAGCGCATCTGTTGGGTTTTTAAATTTTGTTTTTATTACACACTGACAAATTAGAGTTGAAAATATTCATGGGACCCAGAGTCATGTTATGATTTTTGAATACAATGAGGAAAGATTTAGTGGAGCTGAGTAGCAGACCCACTAAGTCTCTGTAAGGAGAGGGCCTGAAATTGTCCCTTCGAGGAGGCACTGTCTGTGTCAGCCCTCAGCTGAGCTCAGCATGCTATGGGATCAGAAAGTGGAGCCCATCAGCCTCGGCGAGCATCCCTTCTAACTCAGCCTGTCCCCTGTCAGTACCCCAGGAAATGCCCACTGCTCCAGGAGCTGAGACACAGGAGAGAATGGTGATCTCCTCAGGCAGGCAGGAGCCCAACAGCCAGTGGCCAGGCATCCGCCAGCCTCCTCCGTGGGCCAGGGATGCGGTGACATCAGCAAGGCCACAAGGCAGGTCCCCGTGCTGCAGGACCAAGTTGGCTCACAGGTGGCTCGGGAGGGGTTCCCTCAGCGCCCAACAGCAGGGAAGACAGAGCCCTCGGGGCCTGGCTTTGCAGCAGCCTGCCTGGCCTGAGCCTGGGGTTTGCCAACTTTGCAAACACAGAGCGGGGAGGAAGAGAGGGGCAAGGGCAGCAGGCCTGTCCAGGTGGCCCCACCAGCCCAAGACACTCAGAATTTGCTTACAGAGAGTAGGGCCGATCAGAGTCAAGTTCTCATTCTTTCTAGAACTTTCTCAGGAGCACAATTTCTCATGCTCGCGGGCCAGAATTTCAGTGAAATGGTAGCACTGGGCACATTCTGTGTTGACAGTGGCTGTAGCACCACGAAGGAGGAGCGGAGAGGCCCAGCCTGTGTGTGCTGCTCTGCCCTCCCAAATTGCCTGGAGGCCGGAGCAGCACCCGTGCCCGTGATACCGTGGCCCTGGGACAGCAGGCTTCCACAGCAAGCCCTCAGCAGTCACGAAGCACACCCTGAACGCTCAGCTCTGACATCAGCATTTTGCTTCCTTAAAGGTCTGAGTGAACAGTCTTGCTTTTTCTTGTAACATACCACAGGCTGCCAGTGCTTCCTCCGGCATCCGCACCCACTCGAGGGTTGGCGATGGGTTCGTGTGCAGCCGGGACACAGCAGCACAGGTCAGCCATGCTCAGCGGCCCTGTCCCCCACCCTCCGTGGCAGAGCTCTGCATCGTTATCATTCCTGCCCACGCACTGTCCAGCAAGCATCAGCACACCGTGAGGAACAGTGGATTACAGAAAGCGCTCGTCAGTACAGCCGTGCAAGCTGTCCTGCACTCATACGTAAGCACGTCTTTTCCCTCTCCCTCCCATTCAGCAGCTTCTTCCCCTTTCACAGTGGCTGTGTGCCTTTTGGATTTTATTTACCCTTTCAGGTTCTTGCACAAGTGAGGCAACGCGGTGTTTGCACACGCCTGTCTGTGCAATCGCGCCTCTGATTTCTGCTGGTCTATTGAGAGCAGCAACAATGCTTTTTTTTTTAAACCAATTTTGTATGTTTATACCTGGTAATCTAAGCAACTGACTTAAAGATAACATTATGTAATACAGCAATCATTGTTGAATTCCTATTACTTTGTTTTTAAAATTTTTTTTTATTTTAAAGAGTAAATACAGCAGAAACAAAGACAGAAAAAACAGTAACAAGTAAGAGTACATATAGTACAGAATCTCAAAACAAGAAAAATTTAACAAGGGCTGCATTACATATTTTCATCATCAAATCAGTATAGATCAACAGACTGGTATGTAAGACTGACCAAACAATTAAACATTAACACTTTCAATAAACATTGATTTTTTAACTCTTCCAAATGCATTTTATATTTAAGTCACTCTTCTAAAAAAGAATTATAGGGATTGAGACTGCAGAACATGCAGGTCCTGAAATTGATTCCTGGTGCCTCCCAGAATTTATTTTTTTGTTTATTTCTTCTTTTGGGTCCTTAAACTAGGGAGACTGTATGATATTTGCATATATAAGTCTGGTTTATTTCACTTATGAGTATACGTTCAAGATACATCCATTTATCTATGAAGTCTTCAAGTTTATCATTTCTTATAGCTAAGTAGTACTCCATTTTATAAAAATACCACATCTTTTTCAGCCATTCTTCAGGTGGTGGGCATTTTGGCTGTTTCCAGGAATTTGCTATCGCAGATTGGGCTGCTATGAACACAGGTGCACAGATATCACTGTGATAGGATGTTTTCAGTTCTTCTGGGAAAATTCCCAGTAGGGGGACAGCTGGATTGAATGAGATTTCCAGTTCTGGTTTTTTAAGGAGTCGCCACACTGCTTTCCATAGTGGTTGCACCAGTCTGCATTCCCACCAGCAGTGGAGAAGGGTTCCTTTTTCCGCACAGCCTCTCCAACATTTGTTGTAGGTTGATTTCTTTATAGGAACCATTCTTTCTGGGGTGAGATGGTGTCTAAGTGTTGCTTTGATTTGCATTTCACAAATGGGTAGCAATGTGGAATATTTCTTCATGAATTTATGGGCTTGTTAAATTTCTTTCTCTGAGAAGTGTGTGTTCATCTCAGATGCCCTTTTCTGAAGTGGAATTTGGAATGCCTATTATTTTTTTTAGTGAAATTCTCTTTTATTTCCAATGTTTTATTTTTTTAGCAGTTTGTATTTTTTTAAAATAATAAATTTAAAACAATAAAAGCAGGTTAGAAGCCACAGTGGCACTTCCATTGGTGACGGTTAGTCATTTTCACAGTTTAGGTTTTCAGTGACACCTTGCGAATCCATGAGATGTTCTAAAGTGACCTTGAGATAAAAGTTGAATAACTGGGCTTAGTTTCTACCCCTGGCTTGTGAGGAAGAATTGAGGCTTTTGCCAAATGCCGATTTTCCCATGGTCCTGATGGGGATGTCGAGGGGTAACCAGGTGCAGGGGGGAGCCTCCACCTCCCAGCGTGGGCGCAGCCACTGCTGTCTCTCTCTGTCTCCTCTCGGCAGGGACCACCGGATGCTACCTAGGGGACTCTCAGATCCTGAGTCTGCAGAGCACATTCAGAGAGAGAGAGAGAGGGGGCGGGGCGTTTGCCCAGAGGCTCCAGAGGACATCTTTCAGCCAGAGTTTTACCTCTTTCTTCAATGGGTGCGCATTAGGGATGCAGGGCCGAGCTCGGCGTGCCGCGCCACGCGTGGGGCGGTTTGGTGAGTCTCACCCGCAGCTTCCCCCACCCTCCTCCACGGACCACCTTCCCGCTCTCTAGAAGTCCACCTTCTAGTTTCCTGTCATCTCTCCTTTACTTATTCATTTAAGAGTTATTTTTAGGTTGCTCACAGAGCAGGGGTCATGCAATATTAACTCCGTGGGACTGGCTTATTTCACTTAACATGATGGTCTTCACTTTCATTTTCCTGACAGTGACATGATTTCATCCACCTTCACGCTCAACTGTGGTAGCATCTGTGCTACTTTGAAACTCTTGAAACTTGTTGCTCGACAAATTCTGATCAGAAAATTGTGCCCAGGGCATGGCTTCGCAGCTCACGCTGCAAGCCGGAACCTGTGGGCTGACCGCGCTGTCCTTCTGACCTTCCAGCCGGAACACTCTGCTCGGTCCTCCTCCACTGGCACTTGTCAGAGCTCCTGGAACTGAGTAGCACGCACAGCACACACAGCACCTCTTTGCCCACTCACCTGGCTGGGTGTCCAGGCTGAGCGACTGTGAGCCGTGTGGAGGCCAGCCCGGGTGCATGGTCCCTAGGGGCTGCTGCTCTCAGCTTAGCCGGGGACCTTTCTGAGTGGGATGGCTGCATCAGGGTGTGCCCTGCTTCACACTTTGGGGGTGTGCCATATTGATGCCACAGCAGACCGTGTCTCATTCCCGCAGCATGCAGAGCCCACTGTCCGCTCTAGCAGCCTTTGCTTTTTGTGTGCTCCCTGCCATCTGCCCAGGGGCTAACGATGCTGCACACTGCTTCTCAGCCATTTGCGCTCATTTCAAGAATTCGTTGAATTCATTTGCCCACTTACTATTGGGTCTACTTGGTTAATTTTGGTGTTAAGTTCGCTGAACTTTGTATTCTCAACATTAATCCTCAACCAAATAAAAACTAACAAAGATTTTCTCCCATTCTGCACGTCATCTCTTTATCCTGATGTTTCTTCTTTTTGGCAGTCTCAGCCCACCCTTAGGGCAGGGCTGGTGCAGCATGCGATGCCGGGGATTGAACCACGGCCTCCTGTGCCTGCCTAAGCTTGCCTAAGCAGACGCTTTAGACCGCTGAGCTGTCTCGTCAGTCCCCTGATGTTTTTCCTGCAATGCAAAAGGCCACTTGATGTGGTCCTACGTGCTGCCGCTTTGGGTGCTATTTCCTAGCCTACCCTGTTTAGGAAGCCTTTGCCCATTCCTGGGGTTCCAAGGGCTTCACCCATAGTTCATTCCAGTAGTTTCAAGATGTCTCGGTTATTCTTCTTGTCACTGGGACAAATACCCAACACCCAAAATGAAGGAAGGAAGGCTTTATTTAGCTCACAGTTATTGGAGGCTTCAGTCCACATTTGGCTGGCTCCAAGGCGGAACGGCACATGGCAGAGGGCAATGGTTCATGGGGGCAGAAGGCAGCAAAACAGTAAGAGCAGCAGAAAGGAGCAGCAACAAGAGTGGCTACAGAGAGCAAGTTGTCTCCCTTATGTTACATTCGGGCTACCTGTCTCAGGCCGGGCGTAACACTAACGCTCATAATCCCAGAGGTCCTCATATCCTTTTTTTTTTTTTGTCTTTTTGAGACAGGGTCGCCCTATGCAGTTGAGGCTGGCCTTGAGCTCACTTTTGTAACCCAGGCTAGTCTCAAACTCGCACCGATCCTCCTGCCTCAGCCTCCCAAGTGCTGGGATTACAGGTGTGCGCCACCACGCCCGGCTTGGTACTCACATCCTTAATCCCAGTAGATTATGAGTTAATCACGAAGTCTGGAGGTCTGCCACATGACTGCATGAGGCTTTGGGGGGGCAATAGACACAAACTGTAGCACCAGGTTTCTGGGCCTCTGTCTTGGTTTTGGATCCACCTTAATGTGATTTTAGTACAGGAGGAGAGGTCAAGGTCTAGTTCCAGTTTTCTTCACCTCTGGTCCATTTGTTAGAGGCTGTCTTTCCCCAACTTAAATTTTTGTCCTTGGTCAAGAATATGTTGGCCGCAGTTTCACAGGACTGCTTCCTTGTCCTCAGCAGGACTGAGGTCCTCAGGTCTGACCTGTGTCAGCACCAGTGCCGTGTTGTTTTTGTCTTTACAGCTCTGTTCTATATTTTGAACTGAGTGTCACGAAGCTGCCAGTACTGTTATTTTGCTCAGGGTATTTGCGTACTCTGGGTCTTTGTGTTTTCATGTGAATTTTAGGATAGTTTTTCTTTCTTTTTTTTTTTCCTGGTCCTGCGAGGAATGCCACTGGGATTGGGATTGCTCTGGATCTGTACATCCCTCTTCATAACATGGTCATTTAGAAAAGTCAGTTCTGCAAATCCATGATCAAAGGAAGGCTTTCTATTTTCCAGTCTCTCCCACTTATTCCCTCACGGTTCAGAAATTTCCACTGTAGAGATCTTCCACCTTCTTGGTTCGGTTGACTCCTAGGAATTTTAATTTTCTGAACCTGTGCTGAATAGAATCGCTTTCCTCATTTCCTCCTCAACGGCTTCATTATTGCTATATGGTAAGGTTATTGACTTTTTTGTGCTGATTTTGTATCCTGAAAGTCAGTCAGATTTAGCAACCCTTGACTCTGAGACCAAAGCATCCTTATACAGTGATTTAAAGCATAAATTTATGAGAAATTGAGTCACCTTAACACTCATCTAGTCCAACCTTTTCATCTTAGGATTCAGAAACATAAAATTTGAAGAGACTAAGTGCATAAGCAAGGTCGCAGTTGGAAAGGGGAAAGCGTGCGCTAGAGCCCACATACCCCAATTCCTCTCCTGACTGTCTCCTAAATGCTTGGTGTTTGGGAAAGCAGGAAACATCTCGAGACCACAAATCCCCAGCAACATCCTACTAAGCACTCTCGTGGAGTCTGTGGCCTGTATTTCTGCTTGAGATATGTTTGCAAATGCTAACATGCTATGCACAGGAGACCACTGTGGAGTGGCCAGCTTCCAAGGACAGTGGCCAAGGACACCCTTGCTGTGCCCACCAGCGAGGAAGTTCTTGGTCTGGAAGCCCTTGGTGACTGTAAGGTTAAGTCCCTCTACTATTGCTGCTTTGACCCTCATCAAGAGGCAAAGGTGGACACCAAGGGGAGTGTGGTGACAAAGGACGGTCTGCCAAGAGATGGCAGCTCAGGAGTGCTTCCGTGTGGGGGCCGGGAGTCTGTCACTCTGGCTAAGCATGACCAAGGGTGCAGAAATCATCCTCAGAGCCCCAGCATGGGTGGTGGCCGCATGGGGCCATCGTGGCCTCGCACCGCACAGAGCGGTTTCTTTCCTCACCATCCACTAACTTTGCGTGGAACCCCTCTCCACAGTGTCTTTGTATAAACATGTCTGTCACGTGGTATTGAATTTCTTCTTCTATTTTTGTCTTTCTTTATTTAGGTACAGCATCTCACTAGGCAGCTCAGACTCCTAGTTAAACTTCCTGTTCTAGCCTGCTAGCACTGGTGTTACAGGCATGCATCACCATGCCTGGTTTCAGTGGCCAGTGCATCATGGGGCTGGCACAGCATGCTGTACCAGGAATCAAACTCAGGTCCTTGTGCTTGCCAGGTGTGTGCTTAGACTGCCAAGCTATCTCCCCAGACCCAGTGTTGAGTTTCTAAGACTGGTCCACCAAACCTATTATCTAGGTAGCCTGTTCTACCCCATGTAGGTAAGCACTGGAGTTTGGGGGTGGGATTTGTTTATCCATTTAGGCAAAAGTGAGATTGTTTTCCATTAAATTTTCTGGCTGATTCTCTTTACCCTCCACTCTGCTTGAACCTGGAAAGATAGTCAAAGAACTGTCTCCTAGAACTTCATCATTAGCTCATGGGCAGGTATTTATTATACAACACAAGTTGAACAAGCTAAAAGGAACCTTTGGAGGATAAATCCTGTCCAAGCGACCAATTTCCCACTGTCTCTCTGCTGAAAGCAGAACCAGTCTTTTTCCCAGTTACTAGATGACTTCGTGGCTGTCAGCTAGCTATCTAATTTACCCCTCTTATTGGGGCTCTGTTCCCATCCAGCTTCCTGCTTCTAGATCATAGCCATAGGTTCCGACTGGTTGATAAACATTCCAACACTGTTAGTGGTCTTCCCTGGGCCCTGTCACGGAGCCCCTTTGGGAGCTGGTGATGTTATTTTAAAGCCAGTTCTTAATGATCTGGATGCCGATTAGCCAGGGTCTGCAATGAGCCTGGCTGCTCTCTCTGCCTTGCTCTCTGATTGCTGGTGTTTGGTCACAGCAGTCGATGATCCATGCGTGGATGAGGGGTGTCTGTGATGTAAGGATGCAATAAGTCCATCTCGTCACTCATTGGAAGCTCTGGTTGAAAGTTCGGCACACAACAAACAGAAACTTGCTTTATCACGCATATCTCACTATCTGAGCTCACCTGGGTCCACACTACTGGGATTCAGTTGGAACTGACCGTATTCACTTGGTGCTTTCAATCACATCAAGAAAAGTGGTTTCTCTGACCTGGCAATGCTCATTCCGTCAGTGGCCCTGCTTGCTCCTGAAGGCTTTCCTGTGAGCAAGGACAGCCTTCAGTCACTGGAAGCCAGGCCATCACCTCGCCGGCACCCACTTGCACACCTGCCCAGCGAGGGTGCTTGGCAACAGTGGAGCCTATGTTTGGTAAAACAAAACCAGTAAACAAAAAAGAAACAGAGCATTAAAGATACTCACTGGAAATGCAAAAATGCCATGCTAAGTTCTTCAATTATAATGCAGTTGTGTATCAGTTGAGGTACGAAAATAAGATATCACTAGGGCCCTAAATACCATTATAAACACTACAGTAGAGTTTATTTTTTTATTAGCATCTCATCTTCTGAGGGTAATTTTGCTTTTTATTTATTTATTTATTTTTTTGTCTTTTTGAGACAGGGTCTCACTGTGCAGTTCAGGCTGGCCTTGAGCTAACTTTTGTAGTCCAGGCTGGTCTCGAACTCACAGCAATCCTCCTGCCTCAGCCTCCCGAGTGCTGGGATTACAGGCGTGCGCCACCACGCCCGGCTAATTTTGCTTTTTAAAGAAAATAGAACTCTGAGGAGGAAAATCTCTTCCTTGTAGAGTTTGATGGTGAGACTGGGTTTGCGAGACTGGCCCACTGCCAGGCACATGGCCCACAAGGCACTCACGCCTACCGTCCTAATGCTAAGTCCTATAATAATCTCTCTCATGGTGGCGTCTGAACACCCGAGTGCGGCACTTTCCCCACTCTCTGCCGTCATGTGTGGCTGACGTGGCTGAGGGTTTGCTCTCTGTGGTGGATTAGCCAGCAGTCTGCTTGACATCAGTGAGGGCTGGGTGTGGGGTCTGCTGAGGACTGCCGCCGACAGTGACAGCGCTGGAGGGGCGATGGCGCCGCTGAGTCTCCTGAGAAGCTCCTCACGCTGGCTTTCCTGTAGGACCTCAGCTGTTCTCATCCTGGGAGGAGCTGCTGATAATGGCTGCGGTTCTTTTCAGCGGAGCTTGTCCTTCTGTGAGCGTCACTTCCTGGCTGCTGCACTTCCTGCTGGTATGGAGCTTCGGATTGCGCCACTGGCCTTCGGGCCTTCCTGGCACAGATCCATGATGCAGACTTGCTCAGATGTTGCTGTGGGCGCTGGGCCTCTAGCTGGACTCGTACAGGGCATGCCTGGCATCCAGACCCTCAGCTGGATTCTGAGGGTCTCTGGTGTGTGGACACATCCACCGCGCCACACTCCTCGGAATTGGACTTTTTTATTTTATTTTTTTACAATAATTAATACATTACATATTGTCTTTGTCGTAGTTGTTCAGAGTACAAGACGCAGACACAATTTCTTGTCTAAATATCATTAGTGCAGATCTTCCCTTTCATTGCACAAAGAGAAAGTAGCTGTGTGTATGGCCCAATCGTCCATAACAGTAGTGCACTATCAGCTCATCCGGCATCATCGGAAGCTGCTGACTTAAGCCTTTTACAACTCAGCATGTTAATATGGCTTTCCTTTTTATACCTCGTGTTTAGAGGTATAAAAGTTTGACTTTCGTAGGTGAATATTATAAAATAACCTTACAATTATGTGTCTTGTATAAGATCTATTTCCTTGCCGTCTCCAACCAAAATACCCTTTAACTGAGGAAAAAATAAAAGAGAAAGATCATGGGAGATCGTAGAAAGGCGAAGTTCAGGAGAAAAGACAGCTTTGATTGTTTCTTTGGTAGCACTAGGCATTGAACTCAGTCTTGACACGAAGCTAACTGCATCTGCATCCCTTTTTATTATTTCTTAAAATTTCAAGCTAAGTAGATTGGTGAGATGAGCTTTAGGAGGCTTAGATTCAATAGCCTCCAACGTCACAAGCTACACTGGTGGCACACTGCAATTGCAAAACCTTTGATTGTATGTGTATCTGCTTCCTCTTAGTCCAAAGAGAAGTATATTCTTTCCTGGTTTTTTTTCTTTCTTTCTTTCTTTTTTCTATGCAACATTAATAGGGAGGTGGGTCATGCCCACACACTGCACTCTATAGAATGATTGTGAGGACAATATGCAATATGTCAACTTTCAAAGAAAAAAAGGGGGAAAAGAAAAAAAAAAGTAATG
>PVJA010049692.1:0-13619 GCA_004027025.1 Myocastor coypus
CTCCCTCCCTCCCAGGGTCCTGGGGGCCCCAAGTTGGAAGACATGCCACATGGAGTCAAGGTGAGCCCAACTGCACAGTCTCATAAACACTCAGTGTCCTGCTGGGGCACAGGGAGCTCAGAGCAGGCCCAGCCCCTCAGACAGAGGCCACTGAGGTGGGACGCCTATGCTGAGCAGCGAGGCTTCAGGTGGAGGGACCGGCACAGGCCCAGCTCCACTCACTCCTAGGGTGACGAGTGGCGGTTCCAGCACAGTTACCCCCTTACCTGAAGCGGTCATTGGCTGTCATTGCACAGGCTGGAGCTCAGGACACGGGGGTCCTCAGTGACACTGATGGGCAGTCTGCTCCATCCTGCCGAGGCCTCAGGAGCCAGGCCACCGGGCAGCACAGGCAGCCAGCCACCAGACACCAGCTCCAGGGCAGGGCAAAGGATGAGGCAGTGCAGGCTGCGGCAGCTGTCTGCGCCTTGGCTTCCCTCGACCTTGCCAAGAGCCAGTGCAGTCCCCAGGCCTTTCCATCCATTCCACAGTTCCAAGCCCTCTCAGAAGTGGACCAGCCTGACCACTGTGAGACTGAGACTCCCTGCTGGGCTTGCAGGGCTGAGCTCCTGGTCTCTGCCTCTTTCACACGTGGGGCCTTTCTGGGAAATTTCCACTGGAACTGTCCAGAGGAAGTCTGAGGATGCACTGCTGTCCCCTGAGCCCTCTGCCTTCCTGGGCAAGAAGAGCCCATGCCAGTGCCCTGGTCACCCTGGGACTCTGAATCACCTGTGCCCTCAGCTGTCTTCCTCATGTCTCTGCCCCCTTATCATGTCACCCCCACATCACAGCGACAGCCATGCTGGACTCTGACCACAGATCCAAGACGTGGTCCTGCATGGGTCAGCCCCTGCCTGGGCACAGGGGCTCCGCATCCAGGGTGTGCCGGTGCTGCCAGCCACTCTCCACCCTGGGGTCCCGCCCACCCCCTGGGCTCTGCCCCAGGCCAGGGGCTGGAATGAAGCCCGCTGCCAGGCAACAGACATGCCCAAGGGAAAGTGGTATAGAGGTCGGAAGACAGGGCCTTGGGGCCACCTCAGCCTCCTGCCTGTGTCCCCAGCTTCCAGCACCCTCTGGTGGCTGACGGCTTCCGTGCACTGAGATGACACTCAAACCCCACCAACACAGCTGTGGTGTATACTGTGAAAAGCTGTGGGCTTTCAGAGCTGACCAAAGGCACAATTTCCTGTGCCAACGGTGTTGACTGCTCTTGTCCTTTACAGCAAGGGTGGAAATTCTGCCCGATGCTCCACTTTGCTGAACGGTTTCCGCGAAACCATCATCTCCCAGGCACTCATTCACAAGCGGCAGGACTACAAGTTTCCAGCAGGCATTGCCAAACTGTTCAATGACAGATTTGGAAAGCATTTTTTGAAAAGCAATTCTATCACTAAAACCTCTCTTTGAAAAACCCCAAAACAGTGTTTATAATTTTAAATCAATTCTACTTCGGTTGAGGTGCCTGTTATTAATTTATTTACTTGACAATGTTCAGCTGTAGCTCAGCTGCCTGCTTTATATACGCCGCCCTCCACACTTTCTCCCCCATTAGACGAAGAAACGACCGCACTTAGACAGCTGAGTGTCACACGCTGAGGACTAATTCAGACACGACACAGCTTCCACCACGTGGGTAGACATAGCGAGCTCGCCGCACTGTCTTCAGGGCTAATTTCACCGCGTTGAGCTCCAAGCCTCGCATATTCTGCATCTTTGGCTCCCTTCTCTGCACTCCCACGCTCACTGGAACCTTGACAGCCACTCACGCCAAGGGCTGGGCGACCACTCTGCAGTGGAGCCCTTGTTTGGCGTGCACTTAAGCTGAGCTCAGGAGCCTGTGCTGCTGCCGCCTAGTGTGGGGCTGGCGCTCGGGCACAGAGCAGCCCTGGTCTGAGGGTGCCCTGAATCGGGTGGATGCTTCCAGCTCCCTTGGGTGCTGTGCTCCTAGGACCCTGTCAGCGGGTGCATGGGGCAGCTGGCACGCCTGGCTCAGCAGGGGCACTCTGTGGTGATGCCACCACACATGGAAAGAAAAGGTAGAAAACTGGGGAGTGTGCAGAGCCAGAGACTGCAAAACAGAGAAAAGTGATCTCGAGCGTTGAAGAGAACACGTAGCCTTTACCACAAAATTTTAAGGAAGCTATGTAGGGTTCATAAATAAAAAAATTTACATACTACAAGAATTTCTAGAAGTAACTGAAAGGAGAAAGACTCATTAATAGTAGCCATATTTGCTTAGTAACCCCATGTCTCCATTTCATTCCCCAACCCTGAATTGAAGTGGAGATCACAGTGCAGCTGCGGCTCTGCACGGGACGGTGACCACCAAGCCCCACCTCAGCACAGGCAGGCACAGTGTGCACTCAGGAACTCCTGCAAGCTCCATGTCCAGGGCTACCTCTGCATGCAGGAAGCTACAACGGAGACCCAAGTACCTAGGAAGCAAAAATAATAATAACAAGAGGAAAAGTCACTACATTCGAGAAAAGGAAAGCAGCGGAAGTTGGGGAGGCCCCCAGCCTGTCTGGCAAGGCGGTCCTGCCACACCTGGCCTTCCCAGGGCACTTTTCTGCCTCAATGAAGTCCACAGAGCACTGCAGCCAGGCTGCTTTCCCTAAGAAGCAAAGCTGGGAGAAAATCCTCAGAACAGCATTCCTGAAGTCGGCTGCTTTCTATAGAAGGGCTGACGGATTTCTGCAGAGGACCTAATATTTAGTATGTCGATGTGCAGTCCAAAATGAAGAGATCTTCAAGCTATTCTTCAGAACATACTCTCCAAAGCAAGCACCCTGCTCCATTTTCAAAGGGATGAGCTGTCATCCAGCCTCGGAAGAGTCCCCATCAAGCCCTTCAGAACTTCAGAGAGGAAGTTAAGCGATGCTTGGCTTAAGGTCCTGAGGAGCCCAGAGAAAACGTGGGAAAGCTCCCAGTGCAGTCATATTCCTCGCCACTGCTCTGATGAGGATGAAAGACTCGGAGGAAGCCATGCCCCAGGAGAACTTCCCTATGACACTGCCCGCAGGAGAAAGAAACATCCTGGTCCTACGTGGGTCAGCGTCAGCACAGTCACAACACTTGCTTACTTGGCACCCTGCACAGCATCAAGAGCCTGGAGGCCACCGCTCAGCAAGGCACGTACGACGTCCACTGATGCCCAGGAGGGACGGCCAGGGAGGCTGCCCGGGAGTGTGTAGCAGGGTTCTGACTCAGTGACCTTCAACCCTGGTATTATGGCTGCAAGCATGTTGTCAGCCTGGCACTGACGGAGCAGAGGGCACTAACAAGTGTCCTCCAGGAGGGGAGGTCTCTCTCGGGCCACCTGGTGGGCAAGAGAGAAGCAGGAGGCCTGGAGACAGAGGACCCCACGGGCTCCTGGCCGCAGAGACACAGGCACCATCTGAGCCCTACTGCAGAAGCCTTCAGGCGAGGGCAGCTCTGCCAGAAGCTGCATTTATGGAGGGGCCCTCCTCCATGGGCTGAAAAGTTTGCATCAAAACGCGATACCCCAAACACAGAAAGAATAGAAAAGAATAAACAAACTTCAAAATGCCTTTCAAAAATGTTCAAAATTTGTCTTTCTTTCTACTTAGTTTTTATCTGACTTTAAGAAAGTCCCATACCAGACTAGGACTACAGTTGCATAGTGGCGCGTGAGGCTCAGAGGGCCATGGGTGAGGTGGCTATTGAGACAGTGGAGGGGCGTGGCCTGTGGGGGTGTAGGTGTGCACCACGCTGACTCCGAGGCCAGGGTCAGCTGCCCCTCCCTGCCTGCTAGGCCCCACTGATGCCTTGCCAGTGCGGGCTGCACATGCTTCCTGGGCCGACAGCCTGGCCCAGAAGCCTGTTTTTCTCCCGCAGAAATCAGACTTGAAAGCCTCAGACCAACAGGTGGTGGTGGAACCTGGGAGCAAGGCCACTGTCCTGGAGCCCACAGCTTTCCAGGAATGGGAAAATGGCACTTTTAGGGCTTGTGGCCTCCTCTGGTCCCACACGCACTGATGCCAATGTCCAGGATGGAGAGGTGCGAATTTGCGTCCCATCCCACTACGCCTCCATGATCTTACGCCCGCCTCACAGGAGTCAAGTGGCTTGGAGGAGGACTGCAGGAGCCCCTGCGGTAAGGTGACATGGACACGGGTCTTATCCAGCCACTTGGCAAGGGTGGAGCACAGACCCAGAGCAGGACTCAGGAGCTGTGCCAGTGGGGCGCCCCCTGCCAGGGATTTGCAGATCCCAGGAAGCGCTGTGCAGGGAGCTGGGCCTGGAGAGGGCGGGGACCCTCAGGCTGCATTCCTGTTCATGCAGATCATGGCAAGGCCAGAGCAGTGGGTCACCCCATGAGGACTCCGCCAGGAGGCAGCGGGCTTCTGCCCGCCCTGGGGTCTGAGCACAAGGCAGAGTGGGAAGAGGGCTGCCACGCAAGGCAGGACCAGTGCCTCTGAGGTGCTGTGAGGCCCAACACCAGGTGACCTGGAGTCAGGCTGCAGGATGCCAGGACAGCGGCTTGGGACCCGTCCTTCTCCTTCCACATGGACTCTGACCCACTGATCCGTTTTGGGAAGTGCTGTGTTCTGGCTGGGCTCCAACAGGAGCATGTGGCCCCAACATTTAACACATGGCCACTGGCCAGAGAGAGGGTAGGCCTGGAGACTACAGCCCAGCTGCACAGTTTCCAGGGCTGTGCTGTTCTGGGCATGGAGGAGGCCACCAGCGCGGGCTGGCAGCGTAGGCAGGTAGACCCTCGAATGGGCAGGCAGGGGAAGGGGCCTGGAACCACCCTATGTCCTCAGTTGCATTCTTACGGTGTGTCCCGAAAGCGACATGTCAGGAGGCTGTGCCCAGGCTCATCTTCGTGCCCCCAACTCCCATCTGCCCTCCACCGCAGGGTCCCAGCTGGCCTGCTGCCCCCTGCCCTCTGCTTTCCTGGGACTTGCTTACTGTTCCTCAGCCTGCAGCCTTCCTTCCTTTCTGCACAGCTCTATGGATTTTGGCAAAGCTGTAAGTCACGTAGCTACCCCCAAAACCCGGTGTGAAGCACCCTTTCCCCCCATCTCCTGCATGTGCTTAGAGACTTCCTTTAACTTGCCTTGCAGCAGAGGCTTTCTCAGCCTGCCAGCTCCCTCCCTCCCCTCCCCTCCCCTCCCCTCCCCTCCCCTCCTTCCCCTCTCTCCCCTTCCCCTTCCCCTTCCCGTCCTTCCCTGTCCTTCCATTCTTCCTTTTCTCCCTCTCCCTTTCTGTTGATGTCTTCATTTCACTTCATCTATGAAAGGTATTTTCTCTAGGTCTTGAACTCTGGAGAGCAGCCTTTTCTTTAGCGCTTCAGTGCTGTCACTTTATTGTCCTCTGGCTCAACTAGGTCACACAGAACATGTAGTGAAGTGTTCGAAAGCATGTGGCTTTGTCCCGGCCCCTCCACAGCGTCGCCCCTGCCAGCCATGCACCTCTCCTCAGGGCCCAGGCCTTTCCTCCCTGCCCAACTCTGCTCTGCTAGCTTTCCGTGACTGCTGCTGAGCGTTGGGTCCTCTGCTGCCTGCACGGCTCCTGGACACACAGGTCTGCTTTCATCTTTTGTTTCCTCCCCGAGCTTCGGCTTGGTAGCTCTGTCGGCGCATTTCAGCCCACTTTCAGCTTCACTGATCAGCATGCAGCCATGCGGAGACCGCTGTTAAGCTGGCCACGGCTCTTTAGCTCCACGATTTTCACGTGAGGTTGTTCTCCCTGACTCCTGTTGTTGCGGTTTTTTCCCCTGCGTGGGTACACACGGCCCCTTTCTCCATCCAGTCACCAGCTCTCGTGTAACCTTTTCTCTGGTGCTGTGTAGTCTCCACGGTTGTTGCCTGATGAGGAGGGTTGTCCTTCCCAGCCCCGTTGCCAGTCTGACTGGGGCCCTGAGGACCAGCACCTGAGTGGTATGCAGTCCTTTATGGTGACAGATGCAACCAATATGCAATTAAGTAACGTAGTGTACTGCTATTTACACCCCTGAAAGCTTTCCAGAGATGTCTTTGGAATAAAGTCTAGATTTCCAGCTTCAAATGTGGTACTCTCCAAAAAGTTTGAAATTTTGGTAATTATTCATTTTTACAATTATGGCAGTATTTTTCCTTATGGATTTGTGAAGAGTTTATATATTAAGAATATAAACATGTTGTTTTTTACATTGCAAAATTTCCTCCAAGATCTTTACTATCGTCCCACCATAAGGAGAGTACTTTCAAATCGTTGGCTTGTTTGCTTTGATAAGGAATAAATTTTTAAATTTTGAGATGCAGCGAGACACGCCCTATAGTTTCTCCCCAACAGGACCAAGTGTAAATACCTCTTCTCTACCTCAGTGTTTTAGGACATTAATACACATGTATGTATGTATGCATGCCTACCCATGCCTATGTGTGCATATGCGTATGCACAATGTTGATGTTTCAACCCATCAGAATTTACCTTGACTTAAGATAGGAAATAGTTGTTGAAATAAGTCCTCCTTTCTCTGTAAATCTAAAGTACTACCTTCAGCAGAGAATGACTCAGAGATGCTAAAAATAATTTTTGGCTTAATATAATAAACATAATAGAAACTATCTTAGATTTTAAAAATTCAAGTAAGCAGGGAAACCAAAGGCCCCCAAGAAGTCCTTGGTGCAGTGCTCGTAATAACCAAGACTGAACCCCTAAGTCAGGTATCTCTGAGGTTAGGACATGAGCTAATCTGAAGGCGACTTTCTCTGGCCTCAGCAGTGCCCTGCAGTTTGCACCTCACTGATCTGGTGCTGATGGCTGCCCTGAACCCTCTGGAATCCCAGGCTCAGGCTGCCCAAAGCCTCAAGAGCCCCTGCTCTGTGGCACAGGTGCTGAGGGCATCCAGAAGCAGGAGCACAGGTGCGATGAGACTTCGTCTCTTGTTTTTTTTGTATTTTTAAATTAAGAAATTAATTAATGAATTAATTTGGCACAGGGTCTCACTATGCAGCTCAGATTCATAGTGACTCTCCTGTCTCAGCCTCCCCAGTGCTGGGATTACAGGTGTGCACTAACCATGCTTAGTTTGGGTGGCCGGCACAGCATGCCTGGGTTTCTGGGGCTGTTATGGCATGCGGTACCAAAGATCGAACTTGGGTCCTTGTGCTTACCAGACAGGCCCTTGGACTACTGAGCTATCTCCCCAGCTCTGTTTTATTTTTCTTTTGATGGTGAAAGACTTCTTCCACCTGTGGACTGCTCTGGGGAACACAGCAACTTCACAGTGTGTGTGCTATACAAATAACCACTAACAGGAGGCCTAGGACCGATCTTGTGACAGCAGAGGGCAAGACTGTTTTCCACAGGATAACTTTGGCTCTGTTCTCTGAGGGAGGGCTCTCTGCAGAGCCCTGCAGCCTTTACAGAGAGCTTCCTATCACACACTTTAGCCAACAGTTGGAGAATGGCTGAGCCAGGTTCTTCCGTCTCATGCAGATGCCATTCCTGAGACGGCAGAGGACATGGCTCTAGTGTGCCACAGGATAACTGAGCCCCCAGTGTGTGAGCCACGTGGCCCAGCTGAAGTCAGGGCGTGGTTCCTAGCTTGGGGCTGCCATGGCCCTGCACCCTCAGTACCATCAGTGTTAACGTGAGCTACCTGTGCATGTCAAGAGGGGAATGCATACCTCACATAGGAAGCGAATGTGCATTCTTAGCCTCATCGCTCGAGTCTTAGGAGATTCCGTGCATCTGCACCTGCTGGGAGGCTCTGAGGGCTGGAGGCGAACGACGCCCAGTGTACTGGGAGCCTTTTGATACAGTCTGTAACGGCCAGTGCTGTCAGCAAGCTAGGGAAGCCTGGCTGGGTGCCAAGTGAACCCTAGAACGGCATGCTGTGCTGCTTCTGGGAGGCACAGGCGGAGCTGGCTTCACCTTGCCTGAGCCCTCTTCCTCAGCTAAGGGCTTCTCAGGAGCCCTGTGTCAGCTCAGAAGATGAGTCAAGCCGAGGAGCTGGGGTGGCCCCGACTGCATCAAGCACTTCTCTGTTCCCAAACTTGGGGTGCTCGTGTGGGGGCCTGGGCCATTTGGCTGCCGCAGGTAAGGTTCAGCTGCAGTCAGTACCCCAGTCTTTTGCCCTGTACCCCTTCACCCCCACTGATCCAGCACAGTGAGCGCCAGGACAGGTGGAGAGGAGTCCAAGGTGCGGCCTTGCCAGAGCCCCTGCCACCTGTGTGTCCCCCAAGCAGCAGCCCACACACTGAGAGGCCACCTTCACTGTGACTTCCCTCCCGTGGGACAGGCGCACCTTGTGGGTGCACATGGAGAGGACACAGACAGTGCTCAGCGCTTCGGGTAGAGCCGGGTCTACAACAGAGAGGACTATCTGAGCAGAATCTCCTCTTGTCTGAGCTCAGAGCAGCACTGATTCATTCCCCAGAGACTTATCTGCTTGTAGTTTGGAAGTTAAATTTATCAATGATGTATTTTTAAACAAATGCAAACCGTGTATGGCATCATGTCTGTAACACTGGATTCCTCCCTCCACCGTGACAAAACGATTGCCTAGAAAAGCAGCCGTGCAGTTACAGGATGCAGAGATGCCCGAGCAGGTGTCTGAGCACAGGCTCACACACACACACACACACACACACACACGTGCGCGCACGCGTACGCACGCACGCACGCACGCACGCGTGGAAACATATACTGCTGCTGCTGGGAATAACTGGAAGGATCAGAAGGACACCGATGTGTCAGGCTGGCTTTAAATCGGAGACAGACATCACTCAAGGGCTGCCCTTAATTTCTGCAAGAGAATCACGCAGCCCAATGTCCGGCTGGTTCTCTTCGGGAGACAGACTCGAAGGCGATGGCTGAGGGCCCTGGCTGACGACAGCCAGCACACAGCTGAATGGCTCTGTGGGGAGAGCACTGCGTGAGGCTGGGAAGCCTTTCTTACGTTTGGTGGTCTCCAAGTGGCCTCTGCACGATGGACTTCAGCAGGGGCTCAGGCCGGATGGCCACCGTTGGGGAGGTCTTGGGGCTGGAGTCAGACTCCCCACTCTCCTCATCTCCCATGGCTTTGATGTAGCTCCCGCTGCGCATCCTCCGACAGGGGATCTCCTCCTCCTTGCCACCAGGGGGATACCCACCCCACTCGTCCTGCGGCACCTAGGAGAGAGCACAGCGCTTGTTACTGGCAGTGCGGGGGCACATTCTCTTCCGCCTGTGGGGGCCCCCTCTCTGTGGCTGCCTATCAGCTCTGCTGAGGTAGTCCCCAGCACCATCTTTCAGATCCTAAGAGGACAGGAACATGGAAGTGTTGGTCTTCTTCCCATTACAAAAGTAACAGAGAAGCGTTACAGGAAAGGCAGGAAACGAGTACTAAAGAAGGCAGGGAATACCTGTTTTTCAGCAGCTGAGCAAAAACACTGATAACATTTAACTTTATTCCTGGCATAAAAGGAAACTATAATATAAGAAAACTGGACCTAGAGAATGGAATGGAAGACGAGAAGGAGAAGGAGAGGCCCATGCCACTGTGAAGCTCCCTCTCGGGTGCCCCCAGCGGAGGAGTGGAGGTTTAGCTTGAGGGGCTGCTTTGTATCGTCTATGCCGACTACATGTGCTTACAGTACAGAGCCTCAGCACTCAGACCCAGCTGTCCAGTGAGGGACAGAGCAGGGTGTGCACCCATCCATGCAGACCCATGGAGGCCCCTGCAAGCTTTTGTGCTGTACTCCTGGCTCAGGGGGCAGGCTCGGCCACCAGGGGCGAGGCAGGGCATTCACCCTTCATATATGGAACTGGAGATCCTCTCTGTACCACACACAGAACCAGGGAGGAAGACTGAATGCTTCCAGGGTGGCCCAGTTGGGGCAGCTCCAGGCCTGCTCTCTTCCACCACGGCTTGTAGCTTGGAACAGTTGACTCTAAAGGCCGAGCAGAAGGAAGCGAAGTCTGCTGCCTGCAGCTGCACAGCGCAGGACCTCCAAATGCTCCTCATCCCTTCCCATCACACGAGGCCCGTGGCCCAGGACTCTGCGCTTCTGGCTGGACTGGAGGCTGTCCCAGCATGCTTCTAGGGGAAGGGACACCGATGACATTCCATGGGAAGGTTTTCGGCAATGGTGCTTTCCACTGTGAAGGTCCAGAGCCATGGGTCTGTGCGTCAGGGCACACTGACCAGATGCCCACAGCCCCTGCCCTTACACTGCCAGGAACACCTGGTGCTGCCGGTCTGAGATCCAGGTGGCTGTGGGAAAGTGGCCTTCTGCTGCGGGCTTCTGCTTTCCCCTAAGCGCCACTGTCCATGTGACAGCCAGGCAGGGTCTGGGACCATCACCCTCTGCACCTGCAGCAGGCCAGATCACGCCCCTGCAGGCAGCACCCCTGCAGGGAGGATGGGGTGGGCTGCTCCTGCAGCATCCAGCCTCTGGCTTTGGAAGTAGCAGTCCCCTGAGTGGGCTCGGGTGTCCTGAAGCTCCCCTGGACCACAGAACCGTGGCACTGGCAGATGCAAACACAGCCAGAGCAGTGGGCTCGGCAGGACAGAAAGCCAAGTCTGCCATGCTCCAGGCCCAGCCCTGCATCTGCGGTGTGGTGAGCGGTGGCCCGCTGCGACCCGTGTCTCCGACACCTTCAGGCCACGCTCTGCCCATCTCTGGGCAGGTGTGAAATGCAGAGCACATCCGAAGGCAGCAGGAGGTACCAACATCCGAGCAAAGCAGAGCTGTTCAGAATACCTGGCAGAGTCCCAGGCGTTGCAGCAGAATGACACAAAGGCCCAGTGACACACAGAAGGCTCCATCAACTAGAAGTCAGCAACTGAGAAAATGGGCATCAATTTGCCAGGGACAATCTGAGTTGCAGGGGAGATGTCAGTTCCTGACACCAAGGATGGCTGAGCACTGCAAAAACGACCAGTGGCAAATGGAGAGTGGATTTCTCCAGGCTCCTGACAACCTCCATCTGTGTGTCTTCTCACCAAAAGCAGCTTGCGACATCACACACGCAGGGCCAGGTGGAGAGGGGTGCAGTGATCAGGCATTTCCAGGCGGCCTTGGCCAGGCCATTGGGAGGAGGAGGAGGTGCGGGTCTTCACAGCACTTAGCAGCCTGCTCTCCCTGGCAAAGCTTAGCTTCCCCGGATGCATCTGGGGACCGGAGAGCTAGTGCCGGGCACCAGCAAATCCCTTGGAAGTGTGGAGAAGGAAAGAGTCTTGTCCTAGGGGTGGCCTCAGGTATTTTAATCCTACTATTCAGGCATCAAAAACAGCATCATGGAAGAACACGTGCCAGCAGTGGGCAGCTCATGAAGGGGGTCTGCTGCTGCTGCTCTCTCTGGACACCCCAGGCCAGGAGGTGTCTCAAGAAGGGGCCAGCTCTCCAAAGAGCAAAGCACAGTATGAGCTTGGCGTCCAGTGAGGGACTCCTGCCGCATCCACCATCAGGAGCCACAGAGCCGGAGGTCAGCTCAGCCCCTTCCTTCTTATAGAACCATGAATGCTGCCAGAGGCCTGGCTCCTGACCTCATCTAACACTGATCTGAAACTGATTTTCTCTCCAGCCCTGCCCCAAGCCCAGCTTCCAGCTCTGGAGCTCCTGGAGACATACCGGGGCCCTCAGACCAACCCTTTGAAGCTGGAGGGGTGGGCTGCCTATGCCAGGAGCAGAGCCGGAGGCCCAGGCGGGGCCAGCAGGGGGCGGCTCGCGTTCCGCAGTTGTTTTTCTGTTTGTATTTTAAATATTTTCTAATGGGTTAAAATCACAGCTTTTAGTCACACTACACTCCAGCAGAGAAAGCCAGATAAAGTGAGCTGAATTCAGTGTGGCCAGGGCAGGGACCCAGTACAGGCAACACAGGGTGGCAGTGCTGCCACAGACAGCTGCCCGGACAGCTTCCAGTGTGCTCAGTGGGAGACACCGGTACCTGGGCCAGGCCAGGAAAGCTGGGCCCTTCCCGCAAAACACACCAGAAGCCGTTGCCGGGAAGGGGGCGGAGGCCACTGGGGGAGACATCCACTCTGCCAGAGGAGTTGTTTGCGTTGTGGATCCAAGACAAGTTTCCATGAGGAACAAGATGAAGACTTTTTTTAGCAGCCTGCAAATGAACACATGCGACCAGCTTGTATGTTTCTGTTTTCTGCTAAAGGAGCCAATCTCACAGCCTTCCACAGAAAAAAACTCAACACAGAAAGAGTGTAAACCAGAGTCGGCTTCTGAGTAAGAATTCAAGCACTAAACACTGACTCCAGAGCATATGTCCCAAGATTACCAGAAACAGGAGAGCAGCAGCGAGCCAGCAGGCCCTGGCGTGTCAGCTGCAGAACCGAGGGCTGATGGTGCAGACCATGCAGCAGCTCCCGGGGACAGCGCTTGCTCTCCGGCTGGCTGCCACCCCCGCGACCCCTGCGGGTGGGCGCGTGGCACACAGAGTTTCCGGGGAGCACTTTCCTGGGTGGATGCCGGAGCACATCATGCGCACCGCAAGGCAGCCCCGCTCCACGCTCCACGCCCTGAAGTGCCTTTCCTTTCCTCTATACAGCAAAAGGCAGAGGGGAGAGGCTCCGCGGGTCAGTAACAGTATTCTCTTTCAGGCACCAAAACCAGGGAAGAGAAATGTCCTCCAAAGCCGCTTCCCTGCAGGAAACGTCTACCTTGCTCTTCAATGGTTTGTTTGTGTCTTTGAATCCACAGCTGTGTTCCGGCGCCAGGGGTGGGGTGAGCAGCGCAGCAAGCCAGCAGTGGAGAGCTCCGGGCCCCCAGTGGACCTCCCCCACCACCCCACCCTGGGGAGCGAGCATCTCTGGCACCCAAGGGGGGCCCAGCTCATGTCTGCCTGACCTGAAAATCAGTTTTCCTACCTGCTGCTTCCCGAGCCCTGGGCCTAACTAAGCTCTGTGTGAAACCGAAGTTTCTGGGTTTTTGATGAGCAACAGATCCCTTTCAGGAGCAAGGCTACCCTGGAAACAGAGATGAGAGCTCGGTGCCGCCTCCCGGGAACTGGCGGCTAGGGTACCCGGCTCCAAGGGCCGCCTGTGGCATCTAAGTGCCTCCTGCCCAGTGTGTAGCTTCTGACTCCAGCAATTCTGCACCAGGCGTCGGCATCTGTACTCCCGAGCTCCCCTGCTGCTGAGCCCTGACATTTTCCACATCAAAATGTTTTGAGTTCAGTCACTTTCCTTCCAGTTCTGTTACACAGAGTTCTGACTATGCCAGGGCATGTATGTGCGCGAGCGAGACTGTGAAAGTCAGCAGGTCCTGTGGATTTCACTGCAGAACAGCCAAAGGGGTGTGAGCCATTTGCTGCAAAGGGGGAGCCCTAACTGTCCCCGTGTGGAGAGGAAAGTGGTGGCAACCGCACAGCCACATCCTCAGCGTAAGGGCCAAAGAGCATGTGGGAGAGCTGAAGAGCTGGGGCAGCCTCCAGCACCTGGCAGGGGTCTCTCCGGCCTCCCTGAAAGCAGAGGTGATGGGGCGGAACCAGGAGCGGGGTGGGTATTGCGAGCCCCTGCCTCGGACAGATGAGAGGGCTGTGGGAGATGAGGACAGAATGGGGGTCTGGGGAAGGAGGAGGAGAGGGAGGGGGAGGGAAAGAGGGAGGGTGGAGAGGGGAGGGGA
>PVJA010049693.1:0-13620 GCA_004027025.1 Myocastor coypus
ATCTGACTCTGTGGCTATTGTAAGCCAATCTTACAATTTCTTATAGATTGTATATTTGGTGTTAATATCCATTCCTTATATTATATCTATTCTGTTCCTCTAGTAAAACCCTGACCGATACAATTACAATGCATGAAACGCAGAGCTAGATTGGTGAGATGAGCTTGAGGAGGGCTAGATCAATAGCCTCCTACATTACAAGCTTCACTGGTGGCCCACTACAAGTGCAGAACATTTGACTGTATATGCATCTGCTTCCTCTTAGTCCAAAGAGAAGAATTTTCTTTTCTTTTTTTTTCTTTTTTCTTCTTAGCAACATCAATAGGGAGGTGTGTCATGCCCACACACTGTGCTCTGTAGAACTATTGTGAGGACAATATGCAATGTGTCAACTTTTAAAAAAAAGAAAGGGGCAAAGAAAAAAAGTAATGTTGATTGAAAGTGTGAATGTTTAATTGTTTGATCAATCTCATATACCTATATCTATTAATCTAAACTGATCTAAACTGATCTGATGATGAAAATATGTAATATAACCATTGTTAAATTTAAACAATAAAAATATTAAATCATGAAAAAAATGCATATTTTATGCTTGTGTTTTTTCTGTCACCTATTTAGACCTCAGATTTCCATTTGGTCTGTCCCTTGAACAGGCCTCAGGCTGGATCTAGCCTCACTGCAGTTAACTTCTTTAGATCTAGCTTCAAGGTGCAGTCTCACAGTACATACTGGTACCCAAATAGGTTGTTTAGCATTTTCTGGAAAAAACACAAACATACCCTTTGCCCCAAGTTAGTAGTGGACTGAGTTCCTTCCATAGTCCGATGTGGAAATCTCTCTTAAGGACCTTTTTTAGCCCTTTTTTTTTAATTACCTGATTCGTCTAATAGTATATATGGGTAAGTGAAGTTGACAGCATTAACTCACTCTCGTTGAGTCAATGGTGAGATTTTAGAAGAGGAAGCCACACGTTTTTTTCATTTTTAGCTTATCTGCAGGATAATGATTGTCAATAGCACCAGAGAAATTAGTCCAAAATCAAGATGGAAACAATTAAGATTACCAAATAAAGTCTAAAAATCATCAATGGTTGATTTGAACACTTTGGGGCACAAAATACCTTTGCTGCATAAATTGACCCAAATGCATAAAAGTTATCATAGCATAAACCCCTTTGGAGGACACCACTAGGCCTTTTATTAGTTAAATGGGATGTCAAAGTCAAGCAACTTTTTAGACCTTTAAATGTTATTTTATATTTGTTTGTAAAATATCAAAGCCCTATTTTATTTTATTTTACTTTACTTTATTTTATTTTATTTTATTTTGACTTTTGAGATAGAGTCTCGCTATGCAGTTCAGGCTGGCCTTGAGCTCACTTCTGTATCCCCAGGCTGATCTCAAACTCACAGTGATCCTCCTGCCTCAGCCTCCGAAGTGCTGGGATTACAGGCTTGTACCACCACACCCAGTCAAAACCCCTTTCTAAATAGCATTTTTAATTTAGGACAGTTTTAAGCAACCACACTACAAAAAGATCATACATGAAGAGGAACTGGTTGCCCATTTTGGTGAGCATAACGCAGCGCTCTCATAACTTGTTTCCAAACTTGTAAGTTTAAAGCAGCCTTTCCCCTAAGCCAAAACCAATAACAATACCTTTTTATAAGGGAAAATAATTTCTTGAAACTCTTAGGTTTCACTTTTACACCTGCTGTTTTGCATAACATCCAAATGAGACAGACATACTCATTTTCTACTAAAACAGAATTTCCCATTACTCTGAGCTTTTCCCAGTGGTCTCACCTACCCTGGGTGTACTTTTCCCACTTAGTCAGGCCTCTCTTAACTCACTCCTGGTCATCTCCATGCCCCGTGCTGCATGCCACTTGTAATGTTCTTAGGTGTTAGTGCTGAAAGAAACAGCAAGAAGACCCGATGAAGAGAGCTCAGAGGGCTCACTGAGATCTGTCTCTCTCGAAGTGAGCCCGGACCCACAGAAGAATCTTACTTTTATTGAGTGCTCAAGGACAGGCTAAGGAATGTGCATAACTGCTTTGGTGAATACAGACTAGAGATCACTACCTCTTCTACCTCTTACCTAACATTAGGTTGATACAAATGCTAATTGAAAACATTCCAAGCAGGAGAGGAGACAACCATCAAGGAACCATGAGAATAATCTGTTATCTGCTTTCTTGAATCCCAGGTTTCAGGAATCCCCAAGTAACTGGGAATCCCCAAGTAACCCACTACAACTATCCCTAAGCTTTGTTTATTATTGTCTACTTCTTAAGAAGCTAGTATCTCTACACAAAATATGCAGGATTATTTTATAAGAGTCACTCAGAAAATCACATACAAAGGAGTCAGGAAATCTGTCCACACACTAAAGAGCACAAGAATCAAGATGAGGTCCTAGATCCCACGGCAACGTCCTGCATGAGACCAGCTAAACACCTAGAATCCATGACACCGACACCCACTAATTCACCTAGAAACCAAGAGCCCATGACAATATCTCATGCAAGTTTCATGGATCTGTGTGTCATTGGTGGAAGCTAGAAAATCTGTGCCAACAGGCTGAGAGATCTGCACCGGAGCCAGAAATCAACACTCAGAGTATAAGAAGTGTAGCACTCTGCCCTCAAAAGTACCACAACCATCCTCAGCAACAGTGAGCTTCTCCAATGATGAGAACAACCAAGTTCATATCACAAAAGACAGCACAGCAAGCTTCTTCAGGACAATGAACAGTGAGTTCAATATCTTCCTCTATATATACAAGCAGCAGTTCTCAAAGTAAGGACCAGAGCTGCTGCAAAGTGAACTGTAGTTATTCTCGGCACAAGAATATCCTGAACACCTGTAATGATAACATCTGAGTATGTATCAGGAAAGCCAGCATAACATGCTTCTCCAGGAAAACCACCAGCACCCTCACAGCTCTTTTTGCATCCTTCTCAGGCTTCTTTCTTATTGGCAGCTGTCCTCAAGTGGGCCTTCCATGTCCAGCACCACACTGATTCAGTTCAGCTGCATGTTACAAGTTGCCCTCCAGTTGTCAATCTATGACACTTGTCTCCTTTTTCTACTCTTTTATTTATCTTACCTCAAAACTTGAAAAGAACTATTAAGATTCCAGAAAACTGCTCTCTCTTGTAGAGTTCATTCACACCTGAAGTTCTGTGTGGCCACTTAGTCCTCAGACAAATATCCAAGACTACAAAAGAAACAAAACATTGACCATTCTGGAGCCATTTTATTTTTCATGTTACCAGCCATCAGTCTCTCTGGGACATAAGTTAAGTTTTGAGACCAAGAGGTAAATAACATTGGAGATTTGCTCGTCCTCTTCATCTTCAGTTGTGTTTTTTATTCCTACAAGAGGATTCTCTTAGAATCCTTGGTTGCCCATTTGAGGAAGTGCTTCCAATGCCCTGCTGAGAAGCTGTGGATTTGATGGCCCCAAGTATGTCAGACTCTTGATTTCTCTGTATAGGAATGAAGTTGTTAGCCTTAGGCAAACCTATGTCTTTCCTGCCCACTTTTTCAGGATCATAAGAATTAAGCAGCCGGGTGTGGTGGCACACACCTATAATCCCAGCACTTGGGAGGTTGAGGCAGGAGGATCAGTGCAAGTTTGAGACCAGCCTGGGCTACAAAAGTGAGCTCAAGGCCAGCCGAACTGCATAGCAAGACCCTGTCTCAAAACACACACACACACACACACACACACACACACACACACACACGCATATACAAATAACAATAATATAATAATAATAATAATAATAATAATAATAATAATGAATTAAGCATCTGTGTGAAGGTGTCCTCACTGATCCCTAGTTGGAGGCTACATTCATCTCTGTTGACATCTACTATATTGACTGTATCTGTGCTTTGTAAAGAAAAAAATAAATAAAAGGATTGTCTCTGTTCCCTGCATTTTGGCTAGGCTCAAGGAAGGAGTCAACCTGGGTCGCCAAACTGAGGAAACATCCTTGGCACAAGAGCAGCAGGATTTCTTCAGAGGACTCCAAAGTTGAGGCAGACAGTCTCCCTCAATAGTGCAAGCTGGTCTCAAGCTCACAGTCATCCTCCTGCCTCAGCAACCTGAATTCTGAGATTACAAATGAGCCATACAATACCTGGCTAAAATTTTCCATCTTGGAAACTCAATGAGCAATTTAATTTCCTTTTTACAGACTCAGGGTCTCTATGTGTAGCCTAATCTGGCCTTAAACTCTTGGCAATCCAACTGCCTCAGCATCCCAAGTGGTGTCATTATGTGTGTACCACCAAACCTGTCATCTTCAGTCTGTAATGGCAATGCCAAACCTACTTTTGAGCATACATTCTACTCTTCAGCCACATTCCTGGGCTGAACCAGACAGACCCAGTTCTTGTTGCTGTCCCCAGCCATTCTAGAGAAAGGGCTCTCAGATCATTACTCAGAGCCATGTAAAGTCTTCTCTCAGCTACTTACATGTCTCCTGCTGAGCCTTTCTGGGGTGCTACCAAAGGCTATTTCCCTAGAGAAAGCACTCCAAGTTCCCCTGTTTCTTGTCTTGCCTGACACATGAGGTCAAGTTTCTCTGACCTCTGACCGTATAGACAAGCTGGCTGTGCAAACCTAACACCAAACTGAGAGGCATCTTGAACTAGGGGACTTTCCTGTCAGCAAAGGGGAAGCGCTTCCAGTCTGCCTACCTCCAGGCAGTGCCCAGGGGACCTAGCACATTCTTGGAGGCTATCCTGATATTGAGAAATCTGGTTTATAACCTCCTCAGACCCTATCCTCTCCATACACAGGGGTCCCTTGTGGAGGACTGCCTGAGCAGGTCTCCTTGAAACTAAAGCAACTGTCTCCATTTTGACTGAGCCTGGCCCTATTTCCTCATATTGAAATGTACAGAGCTGGCTAGGACTTCCAATTATTCGTTCAGTTGGCCTTAAGCAATGTATATTGGTCTAGCTGAGGTGCTGGTAGTAATTTTTGAAGATGGCGTGCATGTTTCTCTGATAACAGGACAAAGAGCCAATGCTCCACGGTGTCAGCTGGGATGGAGCCTCGAGATAGAGGAGATGACTTGCTGGAGCCTGAAAGATTATACATCAAAGCTGATGTACCAGATCCCCAGAATATTAGATACTATTTCAATAGCATAATACAAATTACTTCCTCTGCATATCCTCTGTTAATATGGCAGAGGTGAATACAGGCCTCCTACCTAGCCCAGCTTACAGTGCTCACCTTTTTCCCACAATTCCCTTTCATAAGCCACTCCCCCTTCTTGAATGAATAAAACTTGAATGCCGCCCTGGATCACCCTCTTGGTTCCATAAAGCCATCTTCATGGCTAGACTTAGGGCCCCTATATATACATGTCTTAGTGTCTTTGTTATCACTGTGGGTTGCACTGGGAGTGGTAGATTGGAATTTACTTGGTGGAATTCTAATCATGTGGTTTTAGGATTGTAAGTTTAGACTTCTTAGACTGAACAAGAACCAGAAAGGGATTCCAATGGTCGCTGAGCTTGCTGTGGAGCCACAAGCTCTTCCTGAAGGTCTCGGCCGCTGGAGGATGAAAGAATTTCTCATTCCTGCACACACTCCTTGGACGATTAAGGGCTTGCCCTTGCCTTTCATGCGTGTCTCTTACTTATTTTTCTAAAGAATCAACTTTTTCAAGCCAAAAAACCTCCCCCATCTCTCTGAGGCCCAGGTGAGGGCTGAGGCCACCCACACCCATCTTCATCCTCATTGGAAGCAAGGACTTGCGTCAGGCTGAGCTCTGATGCATCATGGATGCCCCTCTGCATTCTCCTCTTCCAAGGCCATTAGTTGCTTCTGGATCACTGAGAAGCCAATGGCCAAGTATTAGGATACACATGGCTGTAAGAAGAGATGGTGAAGGTAGAGGCAGGAGACAGCAGGTGGGGAGGGTAGTGCAGGAAAGGAGGTGACTGAAATGGTGGCATCAGACAGACACTGCTGTTTTTCCCCCTTCTTGTGCCTTACTTCCTCTGTTTCTAGAGCCTCTTATGTATTGTCCTACACTTGAAGCTCAGTCCTACCGCTGTTCCTCCCTAGAGCCACATTATCCTAGGCAAGGCGCCATTAGATAAAATCATATGAGCTGCTCCCTCTGATATTTCTGCCTCCTGAGTTTACCTGGGCAACAGTGACTTCTTGTTCTAGCTCTTCAGTTAAGGCCAAAGGATTCCTCTCTTATTCATCCCTCCCTTTCTGAAGATAGCAGATCTGCCAGAAATTGAGGGTAGATGATAGCCTCTACCTGTGGAACAGGATATGTGATATGTGAGTCCTCAGGAGCTGATGTAGTCTAGAGATGAAACCATTACTCCCTTTGACCCAGTCTGAACTCTAGAATTTATTAGAAACATCTAGATGTGTGAATATATGCATACCTGTCTCAGTTATTTTTCTTTCATTGCTGGGACAAAATACCTGACATTCAGATTTAAGCAAAGAAAAGTTTATTTAGTTCACAGTTGTTGGAGGTTCCAGTCCCTACTCAGCTGGCAGAGTGGCACACAGCAGAGGACAACTGTTAATGGTGGTAGAAATACAGCAAAGATCAAAGAGAGGGGCTGCAGCTACAGAGGTTAGCAAGCCTGTCTGCCTTTCTCATATTGTATTCAGGCTATCATCCCCAAAGTATGCGTAGCCCTCACATCCGTGGCAGCTATGAACAACAGAATATATCACTTATTGTGGGAAAAAGACTCTGTCCCAGAGGTCAGAAAGGGGCCCTTAGTGGGTTGCCCTGGATTCTGTCTTAGGGATTTTTATGAAGTGAAACCATGTGGTGAGGCAGGTCCAATGTGGAAAACCAGCAAACTTGCTAGGTGAGCATGAAGTGGTGCAAAGCTATGGTCAATCAATACAATGACAAGCACAGGTGCTCAGATAAAACTGATTAAATCCAGGTCTAAATGGCAAGGCAAAGCACATAGCAAGTGGACATGAATAGAAAACAGGGACTTTTCCTATTCCAAGTGTTGCATCAGTGACTCTCTCTGGCTTGCAGGCCGGTGATATATATTTAAAATATCAATTCCCAATGCTCATACGTATGTGGCTATGTTGGTTTACTGTTCTGTCTTGAAGTCAGGCCCATGGCAGGGCTGTCTATCTCTCCCAAAGTTGCAAAATCATCCTGTCTTCCATACTTCTTCCATGAGGTCATAACCCTATATGACTGCCTATAATATTTCTAGCTAGCTGCCTACAGTAATACCCTTTCTGAAGAATTAACCTGAACTACCATGAAGGAATCACAGGTGATGAAAACTTCGGTTTCTTCAGGCTGAAATGGGTCACCATAGAGATACTCCCCAGAAGTTTTGTCAAAAGACCCTCAATAGACAAAAGACATTTTCCTCTTGGGTAAGAATATAGCTTTGAGTCTAGAAGAGACAATGAAAAACAATTAAGTATGCATGGACCAAATACTAACATCAATAGGATGGTCATGATTACAGTCAACACTGATTTCCACCAATAGGAGATAGTAATGGCATCCCATAAAGATGATAAAGATAGGGACTAGGGGATGTCAGCATTTATATACTGTTGATTTGATATTTAATATCTTGAACAGCTATTGAGAAGAAGAATCATGGAAAACTTTTAACTTTTAAATTTTGACTAGTTTTTGTACAAAAATAAGTCAAAATTTTTTGTAGGTCAGTTAGCAAAGATCTGATCTCTTTTAAGAAGAATTGGAAAAACATAAAAAAGTCTCTATAGTTAGTATATGATGGGTCTGGCCCATGTGGAAACTGGCTGAGGCACCATGTTGACTCCACAAGATGGTGATGAGCACAGAATAACTATCTCTTCTTCCCAGCATACCTTTCATCCAGCATGCCAAGATAATCTACCTCACCTCCAGGATGAGCTCCAGTGAGCCTTCACAACATCACTACCTCACCTGCCAAGGTCCCTCCCCTTTAGAATCCTATAAATGTAGCTGCACTTACTGTTCGTGCCCTGAAGGTCCCCACCTGTCTTACCCTGTGGTCCTCCCATGTTCACAATAAAAGCCTGTTTTATCTTTTTGTCGCTTGCTGTGCCACCGCCATTGCTGCAGGGTAACTCTATAGGTATGCTTTTAACATTTTAATATCTGCAACTTCGGTGGAGTGAGGCTTGTACAAGTTAGTAGCTTCCATGACCATTTGGCATTATCTCACTGGCCTTGTATGTCTCACCAACACTATTTTTACTGGAGACAAATCAATTGTCAGACCTAGGGGTTGTCTTCTTCCCAAGCCTTTGGAAAACAGTGAACTCTCTCCAGTTTACAAGTGGGACCAGTGGCTTGGTAACTACTGACAAATCTGCACTGACTTCTGTCAAAAGTCGACAGGTTTTTCCCTACATTGCCAGTTAACATGGGCCTTCTGGGGCTGAGTGGTGAAGACCCATGACCTCATCAACCTGAAACTTTCTCTGACTCCATCATAAACACTTTCTCCTTTCCCTCTCTAGCAGCTTTGGACATTTGTTCTTGATATATCCCTTCTCTCTGGATCCAAGGAAGCATGATATTTTCTCTATTTCCCAACAGGCCTTCCTTCCTGTAGGCTGCTATCATCACTCCTTTTCTGTCTGCATCTCCGTTTTGTATCTTCTCTACCATGAAACACTTTCTGAGTAATTTCTGTCCAATAACACAAAGTTATTCTTGAAAACCCTTCTAACTTCTGCAGCTTGCATCAGATATGTGAGACTCCATGAGCAGAATATGCCATATCGATGTAGGCAGCTGAGTATAGTTAGTGAAGACCTTAATATGCATCATATAGCCTGTTTTCCAGACAACATCGGGTGAATCCCCTAAAAGGAATCTAAAAGGAATCTGGCATATTTGCTACAGATTTTACCTGGATTATTACTTGGGTTTTGGCATCCTCCAGGAAAGATCAAATTTTGTAAGAAATTAAAGCATATATAATCAAAATATGAACACTTGAGCTAACAGGTAAGTTTATGAGATTTTTAAGGTATAAAAATTATAACTTGCTGGCTCTTAAACCCTTGTATTCATGGTGCCTGATAGTTTGATATAAGACTTTCTAGTTTTAGTTATAATTATCTCTATAATTTTGAGGACTCATGAAAGGCAGATTAATATCTTATTTTTATTGTCAATGATTTTAAGTAGTATAAGTACCATTTGGCAGATTTTTCGAGTTATATCTTGTGAGAAACCAGTAATATCAGCAAGTCATTTTTAATTATATATACTTTTTTAACTCATAGCTTACTACTTTTACTTTTAACTTAAGATTTAGAAACTCACAGAATATTTACAGTAAGAGAACAGGAAAATTTGTTTGCCTTTTAACTGAAAACATTTGTAAATATTGGCTGAAATCATGCATTTTAACATCTACCTGAGTTTAGTTAAGTAGAAATGAGGAGTTACACAAATATTGGGCATGATGTACATTTCTTTTCAGATGCAAGCCTACTATTTTTACCGGTAATATATTTCATTATAAACATTAGAACAAAACATAAGCATTAGACAATGTTACTTTTTAATGTATTTAATACAGGGTTTATAGAGTCTCTCTGTTGTAGGCAGCTGAATCACATAAAAATACTATAGGCAGTCAGACAGGGCCATGCCCTCAAAGACAATATGGAAGACAAGGTGACTGTGCAACTTTGGAAGAGACAGACAGACCTCTGCTGTGGGCCAGGCCACAAGGCAAAAGAGGAAACAAATAAAGCTACATACTTCCCTAGGGATGGGCATCAGGGATTAATATTCTAAACTGGTATCAATCACCTTGAAAGAGCCCAAATGAGTCATTAACCCAACCTCCAACAGGAAGAGCTCCTGTCCTGCTTGCTATGTGACTTGCTTCCCCATTTGTTCCTGAATTTGAACAATTTTACCTGAGTAATGTTGCTTGTAGTCTCATTAGTTGACCATAGTTTTGTCCCACCTCAGGCCCACCTAAGTAAGTTCTCATGTTCTCCACCACCTTAGACCCACCTCACCACATGATTTTCCTCTATAAAAGTCCCTGAATGAGATGACTTCATGAGAAAACTATCGACTCAGGGCCCCCTTTTGTCCCTATCTTGGATAGAAGCTTTCTTTCCCCCAATAAATACATTCTGCTCATGACCTCCATTTGCTTCTAAAATTCATTCTTTGATTTTAGGGAACACGAACTCATACCATTTGGAGATTCCCTGTATCATTTGGAAGTCATCCACCTGACATTTATTCTCTGTATCATCACTACCCAGATTGGACTCATAGTTATCCTCCTGCTTTCAACTTCTCAAGTGCTGTGATTAAAGGTGAGCACTACCATGCCTAGTCTCAACAACATTACTTTTGAGAAATGTAATCTGAAAGGAAACATCTGTATTTATTATCAGCATGAAATACCTGAGAAGTTACATCAGAAATCATCCAGGTGAACTCATCTACTATTATCATGACATACATAGGATTCAGCAGGTTATACCAACATCCCATTCAGCATTTTGGACATGGTCCCTGGGTAGAAGCAAGAGACCTTAACATGACACTTTTTTAATTCTGGGGCTCCAAGTTACATCTTCAAAGACAAGGCCTGGCTGTTTACAGGCCCAAAGCTGTTGGACACTGTATAGCCAGTGCATTTTTAGACTTTCTTTCTTACTAGGATTCTATCTTTCCTTAGGAAGCTGTTTAATAAATTATATGTTCATAGCTTTTGTACATGGATGATATGTATTACATTTTTAAAAATCGTTCTCACCATCATTTTAGTCAGTTAGCAATCTATTTTTTTTTTTTGTTAGCAATCTAAATATATTGCAACAGGATAAAATCTGTCCAGGATGAGAGCGAGGCTTTTTTGCACAACTGAGAGGAATTGGTGAAGAGAAAGTTATCCCAGGTATGGATAAAGCTAAGTACTTTTTAATTACTCTCTTTATTAGGATATGATGACTGGTGGGGCTGGGGAGATAGCTCAGTAGAATAAGCACTTGCCTGGCAAGCATAAGGGCATGAGTTCAATCCCTGTTTCTGGAAAAAAAAAAAAAAAAAAGTCATCTGTTGTAGGGGCTAGGGAGATAGCTCCATGGCTCAAGTGCCTGCCTGGAAAGTACAAGGTCATGAGTTCAAACCCAGGTCCCCCCCCCACACACACACACACACACACAAAAAAGGATATAATGACTGGAAGGAAGGTCAGGGTTAGAGAAGGACAACGAGACCTGTGGCAATGTCAGCAACAAGCTGGTCCATGTCCACTCTGCCTCCTCCATCAGGATTACTCAGTATGATTACTCATGATTACTCTATGGAGATGGTAGGTAGAGATAGCATCTGGCCAGAGGGAGGAGGCAGTCCCTGGGCTCTAGTTTTACTGGACCACCTAGGAAGCTGCCTCTGAGCTCTGGAACCCAGCTACTCAGAAGGCAGTGTAACTTCAGGTGGCTGTCTTGGCAGTTATGGGGCTTCTTCAGACAGTCCTTCTTAAGGTGGCCTGGCTTTTGACAGAGATAGCAGATGACTATAATCATTGAGCTCTTCTTGGAGCCCCAAGAATCAGACTTAGAGTCTGCTTCTCTTAGTGCTGCAACAAAATCGACTATTTTTTCTCAGTCTCCTTATTTTCTCTCCCTGGTTTTCTCTCAGTACTGACCATAGAATATCAAGTAAAATCTGTCGATTTTACTAAAGTATCAAGCAAGCTGTTTGGAGCAGAAGCTCTCTATTCCAGCTCATTCATAATATCTGAAACTGACTAAGTAATGAACTTATCTTTAAGAATAATTTGTCCCCCTTTTGAATTAGGATCTATGGAATATCTTTTAACAGTGCCTCTGTTAAATGTTCTAAGAAAGTACAGAGGTTTTCAAGTTTCTCCTGATAAATAGCTCAAACTAAAATAATCAGAAAGCTTGGTTTTAGTTCCTTACACTTTCAAGAAGACACATTTGAAAATGGTTTATTCCCATCTCCTGCCTGGCTATTAGGCCAGCAAGAGTCTTGAGTAGGAATTGCTTGGTCTCCTGTGGGAAATGGATTTTCTCCTGGCTGTCTTCAAGTTGCTTAAAATTAACAAAATGATATTCATCCCACATGTAATAGCACCTTGTAATGCCACTTGTCTCTCATTAGAGGTCAATGTTTGATTTAAAATTAGCATTACATCCTTCTGTTCCAGCTTGTAGGTCTGAGTAAGTCCTCTAAAGAAATCAAGGAAGTTGTTAGGGTCATCTGAGAATTTTCTTAGTCTAGCTTGTTCTGTTTAACTCATGGAAAGAAAGAGATACATAGACATAGTCTCATATGGACCATTACGTGTTATACGGATTGTAATGATACCTTAAGCATAAGTTCAAATTATTTCTTTTGTATGTATTTGCTACACAGCTCAGACTCATAGTGATCCTACTGTTTCAACTTCCACAGTGTTGGGGTTACAGGTATGTGTCACCATGCCTGGTCTATATAGATTATTTCTTAATGTAAAGAAGATTTAACATAGCACAATACTTACCATTTTTTGTATTTACAGTATGATTTAGCTGTAAAAGAATATCAAAATTACTTTCCTCTATATTCCATTTTGGCTCTAGGGTAGGGAGGCCACACAGAGAGGAAGCTCTTTTTTCAATGAGTTTAAACATCTTCCAATCACTAAAGGAGCAAGAAACCTTGGGAATAAATAAGAAATGAAGAGTCTGGGTATCCCCCTCCCCACTTCTAATTGGTCTGTATACCCTCAAGGCATCCCTCCAGTAGACTGTACTCCAGAGCAAGTGGATGCCCTCTGCAGAGAGACAGGAAGACAAAATCTGACCAGCCTGTCCACTCTCAAAGTGGCACATGATTTCATTCTCCCAGAAAGCTCATGAACTGTGTACTTACTGCTATATATTTGGTCTTTCTAAATATAAGTTATAATTGATCTGGTGACAGAAATTTCTATAGAAGGAAATATAACTTGCGTTATGAATAATAACTTCCCATGCCCATTCTTCACTCTGTGTTCTATGTTTAGTCCCTCTGAGGGAACACAAAAATATTTGTATCGCACTTTGGCAGTTGACAGAAACAGCCAGCCTGGAAGATTCCTGATCCACAACCTCAGGTGATATACTTGATGGGAACCACAGAGGCAATGAGAAATATGGCGATCATCTTTTCCTGTTATATATGGGTTCTGCTCCAAACTTTTACTCCAAAGGCAGTGCCTCCAAATGCAATAGTGCCAATTTAATAAAAATAAGTTACATATGAATAAAATGAATTGGATGAAATGAGGAAACATACCCCATATATTATGTACATAGGTGAAATACTTCAAAATTGCTCAAAGAATACATTTTTTTGTTTTATTTTTATTTTTTTTCTAATTCTTTTATTGTTTAAATTTAACAATGGTTATATTACATATTTTCATCATCGGATCAGTTTAGATTAATACATATAGGTATATAAGATTGATCAAACAACTAAACATTAACCTTTCTAAATCCACATTACTTTTTTTTTTTTCTTTTCCCCCTTTTTTTTCTTTGAAAGTTGACATATTGCATATTGTCCTCACAAT
>PVJA010049694.1:0-13647 GCA_004027025.1 Myocastor coypus
ATACAAAATGATAACAACAAGGAGTAGGAGGCAATCTCAGGACCCGTGCCCACCCAAACCAAATACAGAAGACACTATCATGGAAGAAAATGAGAATTATACAGATGAAACCTCTGAATGGGTAGCATCTGAGGCAGACACACAAGTGCAGAAACTTATAGAACAACTGAGATCAGAGATAACATCTGAAGTAAAAAAAAGAAGAATGGAAAAGAAAATGTGCTTACATAATGGAGGAGCCTGCTGTGCAGGATAATCCGAGTCAGTTTTAAATCATCATGCTAAGTGAAGTAAGTCAGGCACGGGACAGGAAAGGTCACATGGTTTCTCTAATATTATATGAATAAATAATGAACAAAGTGAAGGAGAGATGATAGGGTGTGGGAGAAACACTGCAGATGGGAAGGGCTCTGCTGAAGGGAGATGGCCAGGACTGTGGGAGATGGGGCTGCAAGTGACCCTAAGATTCTCCATGCAGACACCCTCATTCTCCATAAGGATCCAATTATGTAGTTTTAAAATGTATGTTATACAGTTCTACAAAGTACTGTATATGGTCCCAAAGTTCATCCTGAGGGGATTTGACCTTGGAAGATACAAAAAATGAATGTTTTGTTATACAGGTTTTGCTTTGACTTGCCCTTGATCACCCAGAAAAACAAAAAAAAAAGCTTAATTACAATGCATGAAACGCAGACCTAGATTGATGAGATGAACTGTAGGAGGTTTGGTTCAATAGCCTCCAACATTGCAGGCTTCACTGGTGGCCCACTGCAATAGTAGAACATTGGACTGTGTATGCATCTGCTTCCTCTTAGTTCAAAAAGAAAGGGGAAAGAAAGAAAAAAAAGTAATGTTTATTGAAAGTGTTAATGTTTAATTGTTTGATCACTCTTATATACTTGTATCTATTAATCTAAACTGACCTGATGATGAAAATATGTAATATAACCATTGTTAAATTTAAATTAAAATAAATAAAAATAGAATGTATGTTATACTTCAGGGTATAAAGTTGCATTGTAGAACAGGCAAGATAGCTCAGTGGACTAAGCGCCTGCTTTGGCAAGTGTAGGGACCAAGGTTCCATCCCCAGTCTCGCATGCCGTGCAGGGTCCACCCCCAGGGTGCACTGAGCCAGTGATCGAGTCCAGGTGTGGTGGTGTGTGCTTGGAAACCCAGCACTGGGGAGGCTGTAAAAGGAGGATCACTATGAGTCTAAACTGTGTAGTGAGACCCTGTACCAAATGCATAAATGAAAACAAAACAATAACAACAACAACAAAGTTTCATTGTGATGCCAGGATGGAGCACTGACTTGTTCTGAGCGCCAAAACTCTTTGCTGTGGGGCTAAGGAGATAGCTCAGCCGTCTAAGCACCTGCCTGGAAAGCACAGGGACCCAAGTTCGATGTCCACCATGTAGGCTACCAAAACCAGGCATGGCGGTGCACCCCTGCAATCCCAGAGCTGGGGAGGCTGAGACAGGAGGATCACTGCGAGTCTGAGCTGCACAGCGAGACCCTGTACCCTGTGTTGAGAGTGGAACTGTGGGCTAACAGTGTCCAAACAGTACGATCACAAGACAACTTACTCTTTCTGTCTGACATCATTTTTGTGATGACATTGGTAGGATCAGAGGCCCAGGGACTACTGAGATATCCTGCAGCTTTTGAACCTGCTGTGAAAGGAGGATCTTGGTCTTCATACTCTACATCCTCTGCAAGGAAAACATTCCTATTTTTGTACGTATCTTGGTCTTTGCTACTTCTGGCTGGCATTTTGTTGTCTATACTCCTTAAAAAAGGATCAAAACTTGCCTTGTTTATAGTTTTTGGCATCTGTAATAATAAAAAAGTAATTTGGTAGCATTTGTTCTGAATTTACCATGAATTTTCTAGTCAATTTTGAACAATTGATCAATTTACATATTCATACTCTTTTACAAAAATGGAGAAAACCAACTTCGATTACTTTAAAATATTTGAAATTAGAATAAGATAAGAGTTTTAAAGCAAACATTTTATTTATTTATTTATTTTTCCATTTATTCTCAACTGTTTTTTTCTTGTTTCAGAACTTTTGTTTGTTTTGTTCATTCATTCATTCATTCATTCATTCATTCATTTATTTATTCATTTTTACGGCCGGCTCAGCCTGCCCCGAGGGCAGGGCTGGCGCAGCATGTGGTGCCGGGGATCGAACCGCGGTCCCTGCAGCCGCCTAAGCTTTCCTAAGCAGGCGCTTTAGACCACTGAGCCATCCCGCCGGGCCCCAAGCAAAAATTTTCAAGTCTTAATTGCATGTGTGTGTTTTCATTGTGCCTGAGCTTTGGTCCTGAGGGTGGTTTATTCATTTTGTTCTTTAACGCCAAGTCTCACTGAGATGCTCAGGCTGACCTCAAAAGCCTAATATTTATTTATTTATCTATCTATTTGGTGCAGGGTCTCGCTACACATCTGACTTGTAATGGTCCTGCTGTTTCAGTGGGCACACACCACTGTGCCTCATTGTGAAACAGTTTTATTTATTTATTTATTTATTTTAAAGTTTTTCTTTATTATTTTTTTTTCTTGTTTCAGAACCTTTGTTTATTCACTCATTTTTTATGGCCGGCTCAGCCCGCCCCAAGGGCAGGGCTGGCGCAGCATGTGGTGCCGGGGATCGAACCACGGTCCCTGAAGCCGCCCAAGCTTCCCCAAGCAGGCGCTTTAGACCACTGCACCATCCCGCCGGGCCCGTGAAACATTTTTAGATTCTTCAAAGCTGCCCACAGTTCAATGACTGAGTTCTTAGTTTTGGTTTTGTTTCCTTAGATACCAAGCAGCTAACACTAAGATCTAACTCCTATCAGGTAAATATTGATGATTTCAGGAGTAACGTGGCAAAATCTTTTAAGGTGCAAATAGTAGATGTCCCATGGAATTAATTACAAATATTCTTTCAAGACACCTTGGAGCACATAACGTCAATCAGAAAAGTTTAAACACGATGCATAACACGTAAAGGTAGTTTAGTATGCTAAGCTGTAAAAGGCTCAAATCAACAACCTCCGACGTTGCCAGTTTCGCCAGTAACCCCCTGCAATTATGGAACATTTGACTCTGCATACAACTACCTTCTCTTAGATCAAAGGGAAGAAATCTTTTGTACCAATAACCATTAGAAAATTTATCATGTCTACACCGTGTGCTCTGTATAACTACAAAGAGGACAACAATATACATTCTATCAATTATTGGAAATGTACTACTAATGTGTTTTGAAACTGTCATGTTGTAATTTCTTATTAAAAGTAATTTTTAAAAAAAGTGTTTAAGTCTGAGAGTCACGGTAGCAGGGAAGGGCTCCCCCCAGTCCTTCACAATCACAGCAGAGTCTCGTTCTGGATGCGTCCGGCATAGGTCACTGGGCTAAGCCTGCCGCTGGGGCAGGGCTGGGGCAGGGCACATACAGCACGCAACAGAGCCAGTTGTGTTCCAACATACTTAAGCATGTGTGTCCTGCTATTAAGTAGACATACAGGGGCTGTGGTTGAATTATTAATCTTGGGCTTGTGTTATTTGGCAAGTTCAAAGATACAAAATGAGATTTCGTGGCTTCTATACATGAACTGTACTATTCACTTTACCCGCAACCCAAGATAGCTCCTCTCCATTCCCTGTGGCCTCAATGAGTCAAACTGTGGCACAGCCTTCCGTTAGGAATGGTGGCACTTGGACGGTACCCCAGTCCTAGTCCTGATTTACATAGAATCTCATGCTGCAGCTCCTTGCCTCAGTTACCCAGATGCCTGGTAACCTAAGCTCTGGGTACCCAAAGTCTTCCCTAGTTGTTTTGTCTACTGCTTACATTCCAGATAGCAGTGAGCGTGTCTGGGTGGGTTTGAAAGGATCCTAACGCTGGGGGCTGAGGAGACAGCTCAGCAGTCTAAGTACCTGCCTGGCAAGCCACAAGGACCTGAGTTCGATCCCCAGTACCACATATTGAGCCCACCCTGAAATCGGGTATGGTGGTGAATACCTATAGTCCCAGTGCTCGGGAGGCTGAGACAGGAGTATCACTATGGGTCCAAACTGCATAATGAGACCCTGTATTAACTAAATTTTTTAAAATTTATTTATTTATTTATTTACTTACTTACTTATTTGGTGCAGGGACTTGCTACACATCTTCAGACTTGTAGTGGTCCTCCTGTTTCAGCCTACCCAGCACTGGGACTAAAGCCATGTGCCACCATGCCCGGCTTCCATGGCTGACTCTGTGTGGGCATGGCACGTGGTACCAGGATCAAACCTAGGTCCTTGTGCTTGCCAGGCAAGTGCCTAGACTACTGAGCTATCTTCCTGGCCCAATACATTAAAGAAAAAGAAAAAAAAAAGGAATCCCACACCCACAGAGAACTTGATGCCATCTCCTTATAAGACACTCAGTACTTTAATCCACTGTCCTATACATTATCTCCTTTTATAGTTAGTTAATTAAAAGAACTCAGTGAAGGACATTTTCATATGAAATACTTAGGGGCATTCAAAGTTTCATGAAAATACAGCAGCTGACAGCATGCCCTGTCCTCCCCTCTTCAATGGCTTTCTACTTTGACTGTTATTTATTGTCCTCACACAGGGACTCAAAACTACTTCTTCAAATCCCTCAAAACTCCCCAATATATTTCCTGTCCTCCAATCATGTCTAAGTTTGATATAGACAGATAGATAGACAGATAGATTTTTTTGATACACGGTCTGGCTATGCAGTCAGACTCACAGTGATCCTCCTGGCTCAGCCACCCCAGTGCTGGGATTACAGGCATGCACACCATGCCCGGGGTTCTAGGGTTGGCATAGCACATGGTGCCTGGGATTGAACTCAGGACCTTGTGCTTGCCAGGCAGGAGCTTAGACCACTGAGCTATATCCCCAGCCCCCAGATTTTTAAAATGTTGTGTTTCTACACCTGTTCTTTGGCTCATTTGCTTTTTTGTTGTTGTTTTTGAATCCCCCAAAATCACTTTTAAAAATTTAACTTTAAACACTTACAAGATTGCTCTAGTGAATATAATGGAAAAGTTTAAAAATAAAAATAAATGAACTGCAGGTACATCAGTAGGTTTTCACTGCTGGGACAAGCTTCTGATGTCTGCAGCCTAAATGACGAGAGGCTCGTGGGCTCACAGAAGGCTGGCTCCAAGCGGAGAGGAGCGGACAGGAGCGGCTGGCTCTTACAGCCCAAAAGCAGAGCATCGGACTGAGCCATACAGGGAGGAGCGCTGAGCAGGTGGTGCCCCGGGCGCGGCTCCTGGGCCCCCCAAGCCCAGGGGTTACTTCTTTCCTGGACATCTCTAGGTGGTTACGCTGACCACCGAGCTTGGTCATCACTATATATACTTCAGAAATAGAAGAACAAGCAGTAAAAAGAGATGATTTCCATTTTTGTAAAAACAAAACAAAAACCCTCCCTCATAACATAAGCATGGAATAATTATTAGTAGATTGGAAATGCTAACAGTAGCTTCTCAAAATCAAGCAAATAATTTTTGAGGGGAGAGGGAGGGCCCTAGTAGCTTGGACTCTTGTTTCCCTCTGTGTACTGATTAGATCACCATGGAACACTTTTGTAAATTTAGAACCTAGAAGGCAGAAATCCTACAAAGACCCAACAGAAGGCAATTAATCAAGGCAGGCCTTTGTCAAAAAACCTACCAACTAAGGAAAGCTCAGGACCTGATGGATTCTCCACAGATTTATGCCGTAACCTGATGGAAGATCTAAAGCCAATGTTCCTCAGACTGTTCATGAAACTGAAAGATGAGCATTAGATAACTCACTTTTGGTGAGTCATTGTCCTGACACCAAAACCAGACAAAGATCCAACCAAAAAAGAGAACTATAGACTAATCACTTTAATCAGTCTACAAGAGGGGCCCGGCAGGATGGCTCAGTGGTCTAAAGCGCCTGCTTGGGAAAGCTTGGGTGGCTTCAGGGACCGCGGTTCGATCCCTGGCACCACATGCTGCGCCAGCCCTGCCCTCGGGGCGGGCTGAGCCGGCCATAAATATGAGTGAATAAACAAACAAAGGTTCTGAAACAAGAAAAATAAATAAATAAATAATTCTAAAAAAAAAAAAATTCTACGAGATGCTGGCAAAGATAATGCAAGAAATCATTACAGATATCAGACATTAGGACCAAGTTGGGTTCATCTCATGGATATAAGAATGGTACTACAGGCCGGGCATGGTGGCGCACGCCTGTAATCCCAGCACTTGGGAGGCTGAGGCAGGAGGATCGGTGCGAGTTCGAGACCAGCCTGGGCTACAAAAGTGAGCTCAAGGCCAGCCTCAACTACACAGCAAGAGCCTGTCTCAAAAAGACCAAAAAATACCAAAAAAAAAAAGGCTAGCAGTGGCATAAAAGGTGACAGTGGATCAGCAAGGTGAGCGGAGGGTGCAAAACCACCCCAGGTACATTCAGCCATCTGCTATTTGACAAAAAAGGCACATACTGGAGGAAAAATAGCCTCCAGCCTACGGTGCCGGGAAGCTGGTTACACACACGCAAGAGACACAACCTGGACCCGTCGCTCTCACCGTAACTGAGGCAGAATTGGATCCAGGACCCGGCTATCAACACAGAAACAATCTTCTGAAGACAAAGTAGGTGTGGTGGCTTTCGTCTGGATCCACCCCCAAGCTGGACCCAGCATATGTGGTGCTGGGATGAAGGCTATGTGATTACTAAATTAATTGACTGCCGGGCGTGGTGGCTCACGCCTGTAATCCCAGCACTTGGGAGGCTGAGGCAGGAGGATTAGTGCGAGTTCGAGACCAGCCTGGGCTACAAAAGTGAGCGCAGGACCAGCCTCAACTGCATAGTGAGACCCTGTCTCAAAAAGACAAAAAAAATAAATAAATAAATTAATTAATTAATTAATTAATTAATCGACTGGCTTTTCGGGGGCGGCGGGCGGGGGGGGACACAGCTCTGGCTGTGGATGATGGGAAGGTGCGTGCAGTGTGGCCCATCTGACCCAGCGTAATAGGACAGACAGGAAGCGGGCTGGGGCTGCCGCCGGCTGCTGCGCTGCCGCCTTCCGCCTGCCCGGCCCTCCAGGAGCTGCTTCTCCTCTGCGGGGCCCCCCTGCCGCACCACTGCTGCGTACATAGCCAGCCAGCTATGAGCTGCGGCCTCTACAACCTGTGCGCTAGACAGTCCTTTGCCCCTTAAGCTTGGGTGTTAGCATTTTGTCTCAGCAATGAGGAATGCACTAAGTCCGTAGGTAAAACTCAAGCACACAGGCACAGCCGGGGACTTTCTATTTTATTTATTTATTTATTTATTTATTTATTTATTTATTTATTTATTTATTTATTTTTGCTGGACCAGGGTTTGAACTCACGACCTTGCACTTGCCAGGCAGGCACTTGTGCCATGGAGCTATCTCCCCGGCCCACTGCTGAGGACTTTTTAAACAGAATCCCAATTGCACAATCAGTAAATGGGTGGGATTACATAAAATTAGGTTGCACAGCAAAGGAAAGACATTCACGGAGAGAGATGACAAACATAAAAGGAAAACCGTTTTGCCAACTGCTCCTCAGGCAGAGAACTAATATACAAACTATGGAGAGAACTAAATAAAACTTCAACACCCCCCCCAAATAAAAGGCTCAACCAAAAATTGAGCAATTGAAATATGCAGACAATCCTCAGCATTAAACTGAGCTGGTATTTCTACACAATGGAGTATTACTCAGCTTTCAAAAGGATAAACTTGCATCAGTAAATGGATACAACCACAAAGCACACGCTTAGGTGAAATAACTCAGACCCCCATGTGCAAACGTAGTATTATCTCACTAGTGTAAGAGCCTGAAAGAGCTAATAAAATCTGAAAGGTACAACAGAGATTGTGAAAAGAGAACGAATCTGTTCAAAAGAAAATAATTACTAAAAAAGAGGAATAGAAGGAGGGAGGGAGAAAAGATCTATCTAGCTAAGCGTGCATGATGGCTCGGATAATTGTACTGTGAATTTCTGCAGGTCTGAGGAGCAGTTAATGCTTAGTTTTTCTCTTTTCTGAATTTCTTACACATATTTTTTCTTTTTCTAATTTTTAAAAATCTATTTAGTAAAAAAAAAAGAAGGAGCTGGGGAGATAGCTCCGAGGCACAAGTGCCTGCTGGGCAAGTGCAAGGTCGTGAGTTTGAACCCCAGTCCCACAAAAAAAAAAAAAATCTATTTAGTACGGGGTCTACAGGGTCTCATTACATACATCAGATTCGTAGGGATCCTCAGATGCCCACACGCTGGGTTAAAGGCAGCACGGGTGCCACCATGCCCAGTCTGAATCACCATCTCAGTGTGTCCCAGGGGCAGGGCTGGCAGGGCATGTGGTGCCAGGGATCAAACCCCAGCCCCTGCGCTCTGCCTAAGCAGGCTCTTTTTCATATTTTGCATTTATTTATCTGGTAATCTAAACTAATTTGAAGACACTATACAATACAACAAATGAAATTCTGTATCATTCATTTTTCATTATTATTTTATAGTCTCTTTAAAAAATTAAATAAATAAGGAAATTTTTAAAAGAATGCTGGAAGAACATAAAGGAAAAAACTTATTTCATTTTTTTATGCATTTACTACTGGGTCTGTAGGGCCTCATTACACAGATTGAACTCATATCAATCTTCCTGTTTTCAGCCTCCCAAGTGCTGAGATTACAGGCCTGCGCCACCACACCTAGTCTCAATCACATCTCAGCACACCCTGGGCGGGGCTGGCAGGGTTTGTGGTGCTGGGGATCAAACCTCGGCCCCTGCACTCTGCCTAAGCAGGTGTGTTAGCCCACTGAGCTATCTGGCTGGCTCTAATGAAGGAAATTTTTAATGAAATCTTAAAATAGCAGCCAAGTGTCAGGGCTATAGCTTAGTGGCACAAATGCTTGCTTGGCAAGTGCAAGGTCCTGAGTTCGATTTCCAGTACAAAGAAAAACATGGTAACCAGCTGTTCACAGTGGTAGAAAGTCCAGAAACACCACACCCTGTGTTAACATGGAAACTGGAAAGAACGCGTGATAGCAGGTGTCGCGTTTAGTTGCAGAGATTTCCAGGTGGACTGTTGAAAGTGCCAGACAGCATCTTTCAGGTGTGTAGTACAAAACACAAGTAAACTGAAGTGAGCTTACAGGGCCTGGCAGGATGGCTCAGTGGTCTAAAGCACCTGCTTAAGAAAGCTTAGGCAGCTGCAGGGACCGCGATTCGATCCCCGGCACCACATGCTGCACCAGCCCTGCCCTCAGGGCAGGCTGAGCCGGCCATAAAAATAAATAAACAAACAAACAAAAGTTCTGAAACAAGAAAAAGATAAAATAAAATTTTTAAAAAAGAAAAAAGCTGAAGCAGTGCCAGCAAGACATAACCTCAAGGCCAAGACCACAATGCAGCTCTAAGATTTGTAGTCAGAACCTCAGAAGGACGTAAGGTCAGAGACTCCTCAGTGAGGTAACATGTATTCTCAGAACCTTAGCCTCTCAGTTCATCTTTGTAGCTCAGCAGACTGAAGTACCTGCTTAGGAAAGCGCAGCAGCCAGGGTTCAATCCCTGGCATACTATGCCGGCCCTACCCCTGGCGAGGGGTGACTGAGACTGGGCATGGTGGCTTGTGCCTGTAATCTCAGAGCTTGGGAGGCTGAACACAGGAGAATCACTGTGAGTCTAATCTATACAGTGAGATCCCATAGACCCTGTACTAAAAATACACAATAAGAGAAAGAGAGAGAGAGAGAGAGAGAGAGAGAGAGAGAAGGAAAGAAAGAAAGAAAGAAAGAAAGAAAGAAAGAAAGAAAGAAAGAAAGAAAGAAAGAAAGAAAGAAAGAAAGAAAGAAAAAGAAAAGAAACCACCTAGTCTTGTATATTATTGAAAAGATAAAGAAATAGGTTTACAGATTTAAGTTAGGTGCCTGGAGCAGTTCAAGTATTTCAAGGTAGACCCTTAAAACTTAAATACCTTACTCTTTTACCTATATATCATACCCTATAACATTGCATTTTCAAAACAAGTTCATTCATAATAGTGATTCAAATAGATGTATAGGTCTAAGTAATTATTATTTTTTAGCAAAACTATACTGTGGTGTGCCTTTCAATTTGTAGTCTGATTTTTCTCATTTTAAACCTTAAAAGATTATCTGTAACAAGAAGAACCTTTGTTATTTTGTATAACAGCTTTATTAAACATTTTCACTTTAAGGTATTTACTGAAATAACTTTCCCGGCTTTTAAATTTCCTTTGAATTTCTTTGTTGTTGTGAACAAATTTTCATAAGTCTAGGGCATTAGTTTGTATAACTAGAATTTCACATTACTTTCCTATTTGTTTGGTTAGTATACATGGGATAGGAAAATTTAATACACTTAGAAATATTTCTAGTGGGCGACATTAAAATATGCTTTTAATTTATTTGTATTTCATTTGTTTTTAAAATAAATCATTTTGATTTGCTAATCTTGACCTTCAAATATGAAGGCTGTCACTTTTAGTTCAAAGTCTTCATTTGGATTTTATTTTTTAAAGCTACCTTTTAATTTCAAATCTGGGGAAAGCAAGCTCGTAGTTTTTCTCTCAGCTAAGTTTAGATAGCTGCCTTGCCACCTAGACTCAGTTGGAAATGAGTGTAAGTTCCTCCTCGCTCCCACTGGATCTACAGGGAGATCTCTCAACTTTACCTTTGGTGAAGATGTGTCTGTTTTTAAAATGCCCAGATGTGTGTTTCTCAGTCTCGCTACTGGTGGCAAAAGCGTGTTTTTCGTCTTATCCTCTAGCGCCGCTTTTGGTAGCTGTTCATCTAACGGTGGCACTTTCCCTTCCTCTTCTGTTACTTTCACGGTAGGAATGACGGACAGTGGGATCTTTGTGGGTGGAGCCACTGACTCAAAAGCGCCTGGAGCAGCAGCGGTTGAACTATCCTGGTCCTCAAGTTTCAAAGTCGGTATAACCCAGTGTTTCTTCTCATTTTCCAGCAGCTAAAAATATATCAACAAAAACTATCAGTTGATTAGGATTCACTGGGAAACATTTCACAGCAAGTCAATTATACCCTCTTCCTTTACCAGAAGTTACCATTACTATTTGTAGCTTACTACATTCCTTAATAAAAGACAACGAGAAGTTCTGTATGTGCCTGAAACCAGGGACAGTAGCACATTATTAAAAATGACAAAGAAGTGTTTTACAAAAGCATTTACTGGAGCCAGTGAGACAGCTTAGGAGTCTCAAGTGCCTGCTTAGGAAAGCTTAAGCAATCCCTGGCACCACACACCACACCAGCCTTGCCCCAGGGGAGGCTGAGCCAGCAAAACAACAACAACAAAAAAGAATGAAAAATCATTTGTTCATGTATTTTTGGATTTTATGAATGAGTGACTTTTTTTTTAAGACAGGGGCTTGCTATGTTGTTCAGGCTAGCCTTGAACATACTATGAAGCCCAGGCTGGCCTCAAATTCATGGTGATCCTTCTGCCTCAGTTTGTTGAGTGCTGGGATTACAAGCATGTGTCACTATGCCTGGTTTCAACATTTACAAAAAGAAAATCTGGGGTCTGTTATTTTGCCATTATACTATGATCAATATTTCATGACGGAAGAGAAACTTTAATGGCACAATAACCCAAACACCATGATTACAATATGTCATAAAGGAAATTCTAAAAGCAATATAGCATAAAGTAGGGTACCATAAAATAAAAGATAGCTTATGAAGCTGAATAAATTCTATGTTATAAAAATTCTCTGTGCTGTCATTTTCTTCTGCTGGGGTAAATCCAGTGATGATGAACCTTCTAGAGCTTTCTCTGATAACAAGTAGTATCTAGGCCGTGGGTTCACCAACAAGTGTATACTGACTCTTCACCTGATATTTGGTGGTCACTGGCTCAGCAATGGAAATCACTGGATCTTATTTGACAAAATAAGTAGAAAAAAATCCCTATTATTCATTGATGGTTTCCTTGGGGGTAACTGCTCAGTGAAATCAATAGCTCCAATAAAATTAGCTGATAGGTGAATTATATTAAGTGGATTTCATTCTTACTATAAAATATATATTCCATGGGCTAAGTTTAGAAAATGATAAAAGAGTCAAAAGTACAGTTAGGTCTATGTCATCATTTTTAGGATCTTATGCAAAACTACTTATTTTCCTTCCTTTTCCTCAGCATCTTTTGTGTGCTATCTTCATACACTTTCATTTGTATTTTTTTATTTAGTACAGGATCTACAGGGTCTCACTACACAGATCGGACTCGTACTGATCCTCCTGTTTTCAGCCTCCCAAGTGCTGGTATTACGGGCTTGCACGACTATGCCCAGTCTTAATCGCTGTCTCAGCACGCCCTGGGGTGGGGCCAGCACAGCATGACAGGGATCGAACCCTGGTCCCTGCGCCTACCTAAGCAAGTACCTTAGTCTGCTGAGCTATCTGGCCGGCCCTCATATGTATTTTTAAATGTTCCTGTTCTATGTTGTATCCTCTCTTCCTTGAGTATAATTTCACTTAAAAATCATGCAACAATATAGCTATTTCCATAACATAAATAACTATGAAATAACAGAACAGCTTCTTGAGCCGTTTCGTCTCTTCCCACATATGATTATTTCTCCAGTTACAACTATTTTATTCGCTTATAAAATAATGGCTACTCCAAGTTCTCCTCCAGCTTCACTTACCACCACTGGTAGAGTGTCAGGTTTGCTGTTTCTGTGTGGAAAATCTGTTTTAAAAAATTAAGACATGTTTTATTCTACATAAAACAGTATTCAGGTACATTAATAAAATAAAGCAACTCTCCAAACATAAAGACTGCTGGTTGCCGGGCGTGGTGGCGCACGCCTGTAATCTCAGCACTCGGGAGGCTGAGGCAGGAGGATCGGTGAGAGTTCGAGACCAGCCTGAGCTACAAAAAGTGAGCTCAAGGCCAGCCTGAACTGCATGGTGAGACCCTGTCTCAAAAAAAAAAAAAAAAAGACAAAAAAGACTGCTGGTGAATCACTGGAAATGCAGAAGAGAGTTAAATAGATGCAAACGGAGACTGACAGAGAGCGTACGTGACGTGGTATTTCTCTTTTAGTAACCTATTACTGTTTTCCTTGCTGCCTGAACCATTTTATATTCCAGCCAACAGTGAACAAGGGTTCCGGTTTCCCGCAATCCAGCCAACACCTTCCCTCCTTTGACCCTAACAGCAGCCATCTGATTCAGGTGCGAGGCGCTATGTCACGGTTTTGATGAGAATTCCCCTAACGCTTAGTGCTGTTCCGCACCTGAACATCTCCACATTGGTCACCATATGTTCTTTGGAGGATGTGTCCTAGCTGTTAGTCCATGTTTAACTGGCTCATGCAAATGCAGTTGTTGTTCCTGATGTGCATACTGAGTTGAAAGAGTTCCTCAGATCTTTTGAATATGGAGCCCTTACCAGATATGTGGTTTGCAAACATTTTCTTCCACTTTGTAGGCTGCTTCTTCAGGCTATTAACTGTGTGCTTTGTGGTGCAGAAGCTATTTGGGTGGCTAGAGTCACACCTCCCTGCTTTTGCTTTTTCTTGTCTTATTAAAGAAATTGTTGGGGCATGGTGGGATGGCTCAGT
>PVJA010049695.1:0-13704 GCA_004027025.1 Myocastor coypus
TTTTTTTCAATTCTTTTATTGTTTAAATTTAACAATGGTTATATTACATATTTTCATCATCGGATCAGTTTAGATTAATACATATAGGTATATAAGATTGATCAAACAACTAAACATTAACCTTTCTAAATCCACATTACTTTTTTTTTTTCTTTTCCCCCTTTTTTTCTTTGAAAGTTGACATATTGCATATTGTCCTGTAGACAATTTAGATTCAGTCCTCCTCAGTAATTTAATTGAATGCTTCATGGCACTCAATTCCCTATAGTGCTATATAATGTAGTTTTATTTATAGTGGAGAAAAAACTGTCACAGTTTAAACACAAGCAAAACCCTGAAACTCTTCCCCTGACTAAGAGAGTTCAACCTTCTTTCATATGTTACTCACTTCTTTTCATTATTTTTGTCATTTTTTTTTTTGTGCTTCCAGATCATGTATTTCTTTTCCCTATTTTCTTTCTTCTTACCTTCATTAAGGTAAGAATTCTTCATTAATGAAAAATTTGTCTTCATTGTCTATTCAATTTATTTATTTATTTTATTTTTTTCTTGTTTAAGAATTTTTGTTTGTTTATTTCTTTTTATGGCTGGCTCAGCCTGCCCTGACGGCAGGGCTGGCGCAGCATGTGGTGCCGGGGATTGAACCCTGGTCCCTGTGACCACCCAAGCTTTCCTAAGCAGGCACTTTAGACCACTGAGCCATCCTGCTCGGCCCTGTCTATTCAATTTAAAATTCCTTTTTCGGACAATATGCCTCTAGTCTTCATTTTACAGCTATGTCCCTCATCATCTGGTTGTTCTTTCCTCTGATTTTCTCTTCTAAAGTTGTTTCTTGGCACCTTTATATCATTCTTCAGCACTTTCCCAAAGGGAAAGACCATAGGTGCAATGGTGACATTGGCATCAGGATATCCAGCTGACTGTGCTGAAGGGGGTTTTGCTGTGAGGTTACCAGAGTACTTGCTTTTCTTATATGAAAACTCATTGATTGGAAACAAGCCCCTATTGGTTGGAGACAAGGGCTCATGTTCTCCTCTACAGCTTTTATCTTTTAAAAAATATTTATTTATTTATATTATGGTCGGCTCAGCCTGCTCTGGGGGTGGGGCTGGCACAGCATGTGGTGCTGGGGATCGAACCTTGCTCCCTGCAGTTGCCTAAGCTTTCCTAAGCAAGTGTTTTAGATCACTGAGCTATCTCCCTGGCCCTGCTTTGATCTTCTTATCATGTGATGTAGACACAGTAGAACAGCATGTCAAAATGCTTTCCTGTATGTCCCCTTATTTGGTCCTCAACACCTTAATCCTTTGATGAAGGCAAAGGAGATAATCAGTATTCAGGGTGCTAAAGCCCAGATAGATTTGTTGCACTCAATCTGGGTGTGGTGGCTCACGCCTGTAATCCCAGCACTCGGGAGGCTGAGGCAGAAGGATCAGTGCGAGTTCGAGACCAGCCTGGGCTACAAAAGTGAGCTCAAGGCCAGCCTGAACTGCATAGTGAGACCCTGTCTCAAAAAGACAAAAAAAAAAAAAAGATTTGTTGCACTCAGTCATGTAAACTCCATGCCTGAGTTTGTGCCAAGCAATAGGGATACACAGATGACAGTTCACTCCCCACCCTCAGAGGGTCCACCTTAGGTACCCTTAGGAGGCCTACCATGGAATATTTGTTGTGGTATTTGAAAAGACACACAGTCTTAACTTTAAGCATATGTTTGTCTTCAAAGTATAATTGACAACTTCAGCAAATATATTTAATTCAAACAGAAGGCTCCTGCTGGGCATGGTGGCACATGTCTATAATCCAAGGCTGAGGCAGGAGGATTGTTGTGATTTCAAGACCATCCTGAGCTGGGCTGGGGAGATAGCTCAGTACAATAAGCACTTGTCTGGAAAGCACAAGGGCCAGAGTTCAATCCCTGGTTTGGCAAAAAAAAAAAAAAAAAAAAGACCACCATGGGCTACAAAATGAACTTAAGGCCAGCCTGAACTGCACAGTGAAATCCTGTTTCTTTTTTTTTTTTTGTCTTTTTGAGACAGGGTCTCGCTATGCAGTTGAGGCTGGCCTTGAGCTCACTTTTGTAGCCCAGGCTGGTCTCAAACTCGCACCAATCTTCCTGCCTCAGCCTCCCGAGTGCTGGGATTACAGGCGTGAGCCACCACGCCCGGCCAAAATCCTGTTTCAAAAAGACAAAAACAAACAAAAAACCCAGAAGGCTCTTTTGTATAATCAAATATAATTTAATGTTTCTTTTTTTTTTTGTCTTTTTGAGACAGGGTCTCATTATGAAGTTCAGGCTGTCCTTGAGCTCACTTTTGTAGCCCAGGCTGGTCTCAAACTCGCACTGATCCTCCTGCCTCAGCCTCCCAGGTGCTGGGATTACGGCATGCACCACCATGCCTGTCTTAATTTAATGTTTCTTGTAATTTTAATATTTCTAATTTGATGTGTAAAAGGTAAATATTTGAATATTTCCATCAATTAACATTTAAGGACTCATACATATATAGATAAAAAATAATGATTTCCTTCTATTTCTAAGGTTGGAGGGCCAAAATATTTTACAACTTCAGACCGAAGAAAAGGCCAGAGGTGTGAAGTTAAACTCTATGATGAAACAGAGCCTTCTTTTGCAATGATATGGTAACCTCCTTCATATGTGCCAAATTGATATCCTGCTGCTATCCCCAAATCATATTTTCATTTTATCAAGGAGACAATGAATTTCATATTAAGATAAGAGTAATGATAAGGGATAAAAGACATGGAAAAAGACATGAAGATATAAACCTCTCACAAATTCTGTGGATTCCATTTATTTATTTTTTATTTATTTATTTATTTATTTATTTATTTTTGTCTTTTTGAGACAGGGTCTTGCTATGCAGTTCAGGCTGGACTTGAGCTCACTTTTTTTTTTTTTGGTGGGACCAGGGTTCGAACTCACGACCTTGCACTTGCCCAGCAGGCACTTGTGCCTCGGAGCTATCTCCCCAGCCCCTCTGAGCTCACTTTTGTAGCCCAGACTGGTCTTGAACTCGTATGGATCCTCCTGCCTCAGTCTCCCGATTGCTGGGATTATAGGTGTGCGCCACCACGCCTGGCTCTGGATTCCATTTAAAATGAGATCTTAATTTAATTATTTATTTTGTCTTTTTTTTTTGGCCTGCTCAGCCTGCCCTGAGGGTGGGGCCGGTGCAGCATGTGGTGCCAGGGATTGAACTTCAGTCCCTGCGGTTGCCTAAGCTTCCTAAGCTTGCCTAAGCAGGTGCTTTAGACGGCTGAATCATCTCACCAGTCCTTTTTTGTCTTTTTGATATAGGGTCTCCCTATGCAGTTCAGGCTGACCTTGAGCTCACTTTTGTAGCCCAGGCTGATCTCAAACTTGCACTGATCCTCCTGCCTCAGCCTCCCAAGTGCTGGGATTATAGGTGTGTGCCACCACACCTGGCAATTCTTTTGTCTTTTTGAGACAGAGTTGTTATGTCATTTAGGCTAGCCTTGAACTCTCTTTGTAGCCCAGGCTGGCCTTGAACTTGCAATAATCTTCCTGCCTCAGCCTCCCAAGTATTGGGATTATAGGCCTGGCCTTAAAAATGAGACCTTTAGATGATATAAAATTGTTTAGATGGACTTCATTGTGCCCACTACTATTCTATTTTATAACAAATGGTGTTTTATTAAGTCCCGTGTATAAGGAATAAGACAAACTTTCTGCAGTTCTTTGGAAGTATCCTGGGAGTGAGATGGGGCAAAGGGAGGGGGCTTGCATCCTGAAGCTCTGCAAAATACAGCAAGAAACTGTTAGATTTCCAGTGTTTAGGTAACTAGGGAGACTGATCTGAGAACTGTCTTCCACTCAACAAGTCCCTTGAGCAATTCATCTACTTTGGGGATCCTACTTTAACAGACTAAAAATTTGATTTGAAAGCCTTTAGGCTTTCAGTCACTCTGTTTCAGTTAGTCTGGAGCATACAAGAGCTGGGAAGACAAACTATGGAGCAGAGCTGTGTGTGTCTCTCTGTGTGTATGTGTGTGTCTGTGTCCGTGTGTCTGTGTGTGTGTGTGTGTGTGTGTGTGTGTGTGTGTGTGTGTGTGCAGAAAGGGTGATTTATTACATACTTAAGTACTCAGTGAGCTACCCAAGTACAAGCAAGTATACTTAACTTCTATCTTTGACCACCTGGATTGTTAACCTCATCCATGAGACAAAGTTTTTGTCTTTTGTGGTAAACAATGTCTCTATTATTTTTTGAATGCACTTATTTTTGTATCACTTCTTTTTAAACAAATATAGTTGGGATAATGAATTCATTCTACTTGCACAGAGCTGGATGCCACAAGAAACAGGTATCATAATTTTATAATTGGATTCAGTATTTGTCATTTTTGTGTCCTTGTATAATAATTTTAAAATGTTTTTTCCCCAAACAGTAATATTCGCTGCAGATGTAAGAATAAATTTTGACAAATTTCGGAGCTGCATGACAGCAACGGTAATCTCAAAAACTATTATTACAACTAATCCAGGTAAAAAAAAAAAGCTTTCTGAGGTTTTCATGCATTTGGAAATGATCATAGAGATATTCTAATAATTGTGCTATGTTTTGTGAATGAAAATGTGGCTTGGATTTAATTTTAATCAGAAAAGGGAAAATTGCTTTATATGGTTTTTAAAAACTCAGAATGAAAGCCGGGCGTGGTGGCGCACGCCTGTAATCCCAGCACTTGGGAGGCTGAGGCAGGAGGATCGGTGCGAGTTCGAGACCAGCCTGGGCTACAAAAGTGAGCTCAAGGCCAGCCTAAACTGCATAATGAGACCCTGTCTCAAAAAAAAAAAAAAAAAAAAAGAATGAAGCCAGGTCTGGTGGTTCATCTCTATAATCCCAGCACTCTAGAGGCTGGGGCAGTAGGGTAACAAATATGAGTACTTTAGTGGCTACTAAATTTTTTAAAAATCAAACTTTGTAAAAACACAAAAAAAGGACTTCTAAAACTGCTTTAGAAGATGGCAAGAATGGGGGTTGGGGAGATAGCTCTGTGGCACAAGTGCCTGCCTGGCAAGTACAAGGTCATGAGTTTGAATCCTGTTCCCACAAAAAAAGGAAAGAAAATGGCAAAACTGATGAGGTAGATGTGTAAAGAGTGGAAGGGAAAAACTCAGTATAGTGGAACACACCTGTAATCCAGTTGAAGAAGGAGGATTGTGGTGAGTTTGAGGTCAGCATAGGCCACATAGTGAGTTCAAGGTCAGTTTGAACTGCATAGTAAGTCCCTGTCTCCAAAAACAAACCAAACCAAGAATGAAAGAGAATACTTTGGAAGGTATTAATGACAATATAGTGTTTGGTTTTTTTTTTTTTTTTTTTTGTGGTACTGGGGACTGAATTTAGGATCTTGTGATTGCCAGATAAATGCTGACAATGTAGCTTTTGTAATATTTTAAAAAATTTTTAGTTTTTTGAGACAGGGTCTTACTATGTAATGTCGGCTGGTCTTGAATTTACTATATAGCCCAAGCTGGCCTGGAACTTCTGGTGATCCTCATTCAGGTCTGGGATTAGAGGCATGTGTCACTACGTATGGGTCAAATTTATTTATTTAAATAGTCATCATATAGTTTGGTCACACTTTATATGCATGCACAATGGCTATCTTAAACTAATTAATTTAGGTACTATTTCACATACTTACTGTCTTGGTTACTTTTCTCTGGGTGCTAGGACAAAATACCTAACATTCAAAATTAAGGAAGGAAAGATTTATTTAGCTCACAGTTTGTGGAGGCTTCAGTCCATATTCAGCTGGCTCCAAGGTAGAGTAGCACATGTCAGAGGGCAGCAGTTCATGGCAGCAAAAAGCAGTAGAACGGTAAGAGCAGAAAGGGAAGAGCAGTGACAGTAGTGGCAAAGGCAAGTCTCTCTCCTTTCTTTATATTACATTCAGGTTATCTCTCTCAGGATGGGTGTAGCACTCACACAATCCCAGCAGCCTTTTCACCCATAATCCCAGCATTGGATCATTATTCACAAACTCTAGAAACTGCCCCAGTTACTACATGAGGTTTTGGGGGAACAACTAGATACAAACCATAATACTTACCTTTTTTGCGTGTGGTGAGTTTAGTAGTTTTCAAGAATACAACACATTGTTAACTGTAGTCACTGTATTATACATTAAATCTCTTGTATTTATTCTGTTAAGAAGATAGATTTAAAGAAAAGTACTCCTTTTGTTTTCTTCATCCTCAACCCCTATAATTTTTTTTTTAGAAGAGTGACTTAAATACAAAATGTATTTGGAAAAGTAAAAACAAAATAATGTTTATTGAAAGTGTTAATGTTTAATTGTTTGATCAATCTTACATACCTATATCTATTGATCTAAACTGATTTGATGATGAAAATATATAATACAAAAAAATAAAAGAAAGCATTCATAAGGGTACTGACTGATAAAGCTGTAAATTTATGTACTTGTTTAAATCAGCCTTATTAAGCCGGGCATGGTGGCGCACGCCTGTAATCCCAGCACTTGGGAGGCTGAGGCAGGAGGATCGGTGTGAGTTCGAGACCAGCCTGGGCTACAAAAGTGAGCTCAAGGCCAGCCTGAACTGCATAGTGAGACCCTGTCTCAAAAAGACAAAAAAAAAAAAAAAAAAATCAGCCTTATTTCTAATTTCCCAGGCTATAGACCTACCTTGCAGAAATTAAGGTCTAAATGGCTTACATACTTACCCTAGTCAGTATGTTAAGTCTTCTTGGTGCTTTCTTTGCCCTGAGAGTGTTTGTCAAAGTGGGAACCCCATCCTCTCCCCAGATAATCTGGATCATCCTGCTTCCAGTAGAGGCTCTTATGCATCCTGTCCTCCCTACCAGCGTTCTTCCCCAAAAGCAGCTCACTGGTTGGATTGCTGCATTCCATTCAACTACTCCTGTGTAATATGTAGGAAATCTGTTGGTGCTTCAAAAACTTTTTTTATGTATTTAGTACAGGGTCTACAGGATCTCACTGCACAGATGGGACTTGTACTGATGCTGTTTTTCAGCCTCCCAAGCACTGAGATTACAGGTGCATCACCACACCCAATCTCATTCCTTGTTTAAGCATGCCCCAGGGATAAGGCTGGCATGGCAGGCTGGGGATTGAACCCTGGTCCCTGAATCTGCCTAAGCGGTGCTTTAGTCTGCTGAGCTATCTGGCCAGCCCTTTAAAAACATTAATTCACCCATTAATTTACAAGTGCCTGTTCAATGCCTTTTATTTGAAAAATTCTTTCTGGAAGGCAGGGGACAGTTTTTAGTTAAATGTAAAGAAGGATCATTACTGTGTTGGATACTACAAATACTAAGATGAAAAAGTACAACACCTGCCAATAAGAAATTTACAATCTTCTGAAAAAAAATAGTAATAAGACATGTATAATTTGAAAGAAGAGGAAGAAATGCCTAAATCTGCTCAAGGGAACAAGGGAAGTCTAAGTATTGTCAGAACAAGTTGTAGAATATTCAAGTGGGAAAGTGAGATGGGGGACTTAGGCAATCACAGGTTTGAGGCTAGGGTCTTGGGGTTAAAGAGCATTAGAATCCTGTGAAAAGTCTTCTTTAAAATCACAGTCTCCCAGCCGGGCATGGCGCACACCTGTAATCCCAGCACTTGGGAGGCTGGAGGATCAGTGGGAGTTCAAGACCAGCCTGGGCTACAAAAGTGAGCTCAAGACCAGCCTGAACTTCATAGTGAGACCCTGTCTCAAAAAGACAAAAAAAAAAAAAAATCACAGTCTCCCCTCTCCCCCAGTACTGAGAACTGAATCCAAGAACTTTGCATTGCACTGCATCACTAGCTATTTTTAATTTTTAATTTTTATTTTGAGATATAAGCTCACTAAATTGCTAAGTGCCCATTGAAACTTGAACTCACCCTCCTATCTCTACCTCCCCAGAGTGCTGGGGTTACAGGAATGAGACATCTCACCTGGCTCAAAATCACATTCTTGACTTCTGGTACATTTTCCACCTATTCCTGACAAAACTCACATTTAAATTTGAGGAACAAGACTTTTTTTGGGGGGGCGGGGACTGAGTTTGAATTGAGGACCTTGTACTTGCCAGGCAGGCACTTGTGCCATGGAGCTATCTCCCCAGCCCCATGACTTTAAAATAATCTTTAAAAATATTACTGTAAAGGAAATACATATAAATTCAGAAAATGCAGCTCGGCACAATGGGCTATTCCTGTAATGCTAGCACTTGAGAGCTGAGGCAGGAATATTGCCTGGGCAACTTAGCAAGATTTGTCTCAAAATAAAGATAGGGTGGGACGCCAGGGAGATAGCTCAGTAGAATAAGCACTTACCTAGCAAGTATAAGGTCCTGGGTTCAATCCCTGGTACCTAAAAAAAAAAAAAAAAAAAAAAAAAAAAAAAAAAAAAAAAAAAGGTGGGACTAGCTCAGTGTGAAGGCCAAGTTTAACCTCCAGCATTACACATAAAAGAAGCCGGGCACAGTGGCACATGCTTGTAATCCCAGCACTTGGGAGGCAGAGGCAGGAGGATCAGTGTGAATTCTAGACCAGCCTGGGCTATAAAAGTGAGCTCAAGGCCAGCCTGAACTGCATAGTGAGACCCTGTCTCAAAAAAGACAGAAAGAAAGAGAATTAAAAAGGCACACAAAGATAACCCACAACCATTAAAGATAGTTTTTATATGCATATGTTTTTCCAGATAAATGTACATATACATACATTTTTTCAACCCAAAGGATATTGTGCCACCCAATTTTATAAGCTCTTCACTGACATCTGGTATATATCCCTTCATGTTGATAGACTTCAATATCATGTTAGGTATGAACCCACGCAATTGACCAGACCAGACATTCTGACACAAGTAGATTTTTTTTATTGTTTCAGAACTTTTGTTTGTTTGTTTACTTATTTATTTTTATGGCTGGCGCAGCATGTGGTGCCGGGGATCAAACCGTGGTCCCTGCAGCTGCCCAATCTTTCCTAAGCAGGCGCTTTAGACTACTGAGCCGTCCTGCTGGGCCCCATGACGCAAATAGATTTACTGGGGGAATCAAGCAGGCTGGTTGTCTAGTGTACCAAGACAGCAGTGAATAAAAGGGAGACAGGAGACTTTATAGGATCTTGTAGGGAGGGTGATCATGGGCTGGAACAGCCAGATCACAGGTAGACATCATTTATCTTCTTGGGTGGTTTTGTTTACATCAAAAGGGAGTGAGCTGAGACGAACATGGGTCAAGGGGAAGTGAGCCAAGACCAGAGTACAAAGTGGGGCTGAATTGCGATTAGGGTTGGTGTAGGTTACCTAGGAAACCAAGGGAGGGAATCTTTGGGGCAAGGTGCTCAGGAAATGTTGAGTCCTGATCTATCACATCACATTATTGACAGTTCAGTCATACTCTATATTGTTGCACAATTACATATCATCACTTTTTAATATTAACAATAATTTTGGACCCTTCATAATGATTTAAAAAATAATCAGTTTGCTTTTTTCTTATCATGTATTTTTAACTTAAGATACACCAGAAGCTAACATCCTACTGAATTTTATAAGAGAAAATAAAGAAACAAATTTGCTGACTGATGAAAATGCCTGGTATTTGAAGGAATCCATAAATTGTAAGTGATCATTTAAATACTGTTTGATTTCTTGATGATGGTCATTATTTCTGGGGTGAAATAGAATCTCAATATTGTTTTAATTTGCATTTGTTGAATGATGTTGAAGGTTTTTTGTTTGTCTATTTTGAGACAGGGTCTCACCTGCAGTTCAGGGTCACCTTGAGCTTACTTTGTAGTGCAGGCTGGTCCTGAACTCACAAGGATACTCCTGCCTCAGTCTCAGCAGTGCTGGGATTACAGGTGTGTGCCACCACCCAACTGAACATTTTTTCATGTATTTATTTACTATTTGTATTTCTTCATCTGAGAAACATGTATTCATCTCAGATGCCCAAGTTCTGGAGGTGCTATGGGGAAAAAGGAACCTTTCTGCACTGTTGGTGGCAATGTAGACTGGTACAACTGCTGTGAAAATCAGTGTGGAAATTCCTCAAAAAACTAGGAGTAAAGGACTCCTTAAACCCAGCTATTCTCCTTCTAGGTATTTTTTCAGAAGAACTGAAAACATCATACCACAGACAATAGGTACACTCATGTTTATAGAAGCACAATTTGTCATACCTAAATTTTGAAAATAACACAAATGCCCATCAACTGAGGAATGGATAAAAAATGTGGTATTTTTATACAATGGAGTATTATTCAGCTGTAAAAAATGTAAACTTGAGGCTTTTATAGGTAAATGGATATGAGTAGAGACCATAGTTATAAATTAAATCAACTGGGCTTGCATGTGTAAATATCATATTATGTTTCTCATGTAAGAACCTGAAAGAGTAAATAAAATCTAAAAGGTACAATAGACATTGTGAAAGGAAAAGAAACTGCTCAAAGGGAAGGAATAACTGGGATGAGGAAAAGGAGAAAATAAAAAAGAAAGGGATCACACACACACATATATGTATATGCATAGGATAACTGGGATGATTATACTGCTGATTTCTTTTTAAAAATATTTATTTACTTTTTAATCTTTTATTTCTTTATTTATTTGGTACAGGGTCTTGCTATACAGCTGCAACTCATAGTGATCCTCCTATCTCAGTCTCTCCAGCACTGGGATTATAGGCATGGGCCACAACACCTGGTTTCAGTGGTGGCACAGCATGCCTGGGGTTCTGGGACCAGCACTAGAATGTGGTACTGAGGATCAAACCTGGGTCTTGCACTTGCCAGGCAGGAGCTCAGACTGCTGAGCTACCTCTCCAGGCCCTAAGCTGCTTATTTCTATTGTTTTATTGAGAAGAACAGTTAATGCTTAATTTTGGACCAATTTTGCATGCTTATGTCTGGTAATCTGAACAACTAATTTGAACACAACAATATGCAACATAAGAACCATTGTTGAATTCCTACCATCTTGTTTACTGAAATTCTTGTTTACTGAAATTGCCACCAAATTTTGTATCATTTCTAACTTTTTTTTGTACAGGACCTCACTATACAGTTCAGGCTGGTAGTGATCCTTCTGTTTTCAGCCTCCCCAGCAACTGGGATTACAGGCGTGTGCCACCACGCCCAGACTCCATCATGGGCTCAGGTGCTGCATGTGGTACTGGGGATCAAACTCCAGTCCCTATATTTGCCTAAGCAGTTGCTTAGTCTGTTGAGCTATTTTGCCAGCTCTTCTAACACATTTTTATTATTTTTTATTCTCTTTAAAAAATGAACACAGACTGGGCATGGTGGTGTGTGTCTATAATCCTAGTACTTGGGAGGATAAAAACAGGAGGATCACTGAGTCCGATCTGTGTAGTGAAACCCTGTACTAAATACATTTTAAAAAACACACAATAAGTAAATGAATATTGTTTTTTAAAAATTTATTTTTATTTTTAAATTTAATTCAATTTTTAACTTTTTTTTTGTACCTGGGATTGAATTTAGGACCTTATGTTTGCCAGGAAAATGCTTATGCCACTGAACTATCTCCCTCTTTGATTTTTTTTTTTTTTTTGTCTTTTTTGAGACAGGGTCTTGCTCTACAGTTCAGCTTGCCTTGAGCTCACTTTTGTAGCCCAGGCTGGTCAGAGACTCACACTGATCCTCCTGCCTTAGCTTCCCAAGTGTTGGGATTACAGGCATGCACCACCATGCCCGGCTCCTCTTTGATTTTTAAAAAGGCCAAAATTGAACCTTTCAAGTTTTTAAAAATAAATATATTCTGCTTTAAAAAATGTAATTAGTACAGGATCTACAGGGTCTCACTACATAGATCAGTCTTGTAGTGATTCTCCTGTTTTCAGCCTCCCAAGAACTGGATTATAGGCACATCTAGTTTCAATCACCAACCCTGTCAGCTCCCCTAGCGGGAGGGTCCCGAACATCACACCAAGGATCAGATGCAGGCCACTGTGCTCTACCTAAACAGGCACTTTAGTCTGCTGAGCTTTCTGGCTGGCCCTGTAAAGTTTTGATTGGTATAGTAAAAGATACCATATTATAAATCAAGCCGGGCGTGGTGGCGTATGCCTGTAATCCCAGCACTTGGGAGGCGGAGGCAGGAGGATCGGTGCGAGTTCGAGACCAGCCTGGGCTACAAAAGTGAGCTCAAGGCCAGCCTCAACTGCATAGTGAGACCCTGTCTCAAAAAGACAAAAAAAAAAAAAAATCCCTCGTACCACCATATTATAAATCAGTTACTACTATGCTTTTGTTTAATTAATTTTTGAGACTGGGTCTTACTATGTAGTTTAGACTGGTCTTGAATTTGCTGTGTAGCCCATGCTGGCCTCAAACTTACAGCAATTATCCTACCTCAGCCTTCCAAGTGCTGGGATTACAGGCATGCACCATCATATTCAGCTATTTTTTATTTTAAAAAGCTAGTTTAAAGTTGGTTATGGTAGCCGGGCGTGGTGGCTCATGCCTGTAATCCCAGCACTCGGGAGGCTGAGGCAGGAGGATCGGTGCGAGTTCGAGACCAGCCTTGGCTACAAAAGTGAGCTCAAGGCCAGCCTCAACTGCACAGTGAGACCCTGTCTCAAAAAGACAAAAAATAAAATAAAATAAAATAAAGTTGGTTATGGTGTACATGCCTGTAATCTTATTACTCTGGGAGGTTGGCCAGTTTAGCAACTTAGAGAGACCCTGCCCTAGCCAGGTGTGGTGGCACATGCCTGTAATCCCAGCACTTGGGAGGCTGAGGCAGGAGGATCAGTGCAAGTTTGGGCTACAAAAGTGAGCTTAAGTCCAGCCTGAACTGCATAGGAAGACCCTGTCTCAAAAAGACCAAAAAAGAGAGGCGGGGCAGAGGGGCGCAGGCAGCTTACCCTCAGCGGATGCTCGAGCTGTGTTACTGGCTGGGACTCGGATAAATGCTGTGTCCAATGCACAGGTGAGAGGTGACAGCTATGAAACCGGCTGTCTAGGAAGAACAGGTGCTCGAGTTTGGCTCTTCATTGGTTTCATGTTGATGTTCGGGTCACTTATTGCTTCAATGTGGATTCTTTTTGGGGCATATGTTACCCAGAATACTGATGTTTATCCAGGACTAGCTGTGTTTTTTCAAAATGCTCTCATATTTTTTAGTACTCTGATCTACAAATTTGGAAGAACTGAAGAGCTCTGGACCTGAGATTGCTTCTATTTTGGGGAATTGAACCATGATCTCATGCTTGCCAGCAGGCACTGTGCCATTGAGCTATAATCCCTGGCCCTTGAGATCACTTCTTAAATCACATTTTCGTTTTGTTACATTCTATTTCTAGATGTTTTTATCTCTTGATATGATTTACACATTGCCAAATGGAGTAATTGTACATCAAATGTTTTTGTTTCTTTACATTTCTATATCTAGAGTTCTGAAACAGGTTTATGAAATTTCTGTCCTTTTTTCATTGACTAGACTATTAATGTGCACATAATATAAGACTATATAGATTGGATGATGAGTATCAGGTTTTTATCCCTGACACTTAAAGCTTGATCTGTTCCATCATTTTAGAGGTAAATACTGTTTCAATGTTTCTAATTTCTGAAGATGTACAAAAATGTATCTCTACAAATCTGGGATAAGTACCAAGCCATTTAAAAAGGTATTTCTGCAAGTGGTAA
>PVJA010049696.1:0-13530 GCA_004027025.1 Myocastor coypus
AAACAAGGAAGCTTTTGTTGCAAGCCAGCCCATGGCCATGAACAATATCCTAGACTCTCAAGTCTTGACCCAAGATAGCAATGCTGGCCTGAACTTTGCTTGCAGGTTACATACTTTTCAGGCTTCCACAGTTACCTCATTACCTCATTACCTCATTATCAAGAATTTTACACAAGTGCATAAGGTTTACATTTTCCAGACACTGTTGCCTATTTTCCTGCCATGGAGCAGTGAGGCTTAATGTTTGTCCTGCTCCCCAAATTATTTTAACTATTTGCTTCTATTTTACAATCCTGGTTTTCTCTAAATGGGTTTACAGTTTGCTACATGGGAAGGGATAAAGGAATTTAAAGGAATATAAGTGAATTTCCCTTAAAATGGAGTCCCTTCTGCCCCATCAAAACAACGATTATCCCAGTTTCACTGGATCGTGAATGGAGCTCCTAAAGTGATCTCACAGGCTGCAAGCAACACATCAACTGGTACTAGAAGCATTCCAAGCCTGAGGAAATAAGTGCTTTCAACTTCACTTCCATGACTGCTCTGAAGGTTTGATTCCTTGCTAACTGCTAGCCAAAGGCCTTTCACAGTTCCTTCTTATTTGGGGCTCTCTAACTTGTAGTTTACTTCATCAAAACAACCAAGTTGAAAAGGAAAAAAAAAGTATCAACAAGACTAAAATCATACTCCTTCATAATCCAGTCTCAGAAGGGATACGTCTTCACTTCTGACATATATTCATTGGAAGTCAGTCATTCGATGCAGCCCAGATTCATGGGGACAGGACTACAGATGGGTGTGAATACCAAGAAGTGGACCACGGGAGCCCTTTAGAAAGCTGCCTGCCACACCTATGAAGATCCCCGGTGAGACACAGAAGATATTATAGTTCTAAGTATATCCACCTTGACTTTGTATAATACCCCAAACAGAAATGCCTATGCTTGAGATTTGGGACATTAAATCAGTTTGCATCATTCGGCTAAATGCTTAATGCTAAAGATGGTCCCATACAAAGTCACTGTACCATCAAAGGCCTTTACTTTATTGTGAGACAGGTGAGACTTAGCACAGCATATGTGTTTGAATCTCCCTGGCGCATCTTTTTCCTTCAGAACACTACACCTTTTCCATCCCACATAATTGTCATGAAACCTTTAATCATTCGACCCTGTCCAAGCTTTGGTTAATTAATGATGGGCCAAAAGTACAGATGCATGAGTCCGGCAAGGCCAGGCTCTAACCATGCAGTATGATACAAGGATACTGAAATGGGAGGTTCCATTTCTCTTCATTTTGAATCGTGAATCATAAAAAAATAAAAGCTTACAGCAGTGAAGAACCATTTCTCACACAAACACACACACACACACACACACACACACACACACACACACACACACACATGAAAGGACTTACTGGTAGAATTGAGGGAAGAAATAAAGCTGATGATACCACCGAAGCCCCTAGAGAATCGTGCAGCATGCTTTCTGCTTCTCCTAATTACATGATACACTAAATCATATTTTGCTTGAGTTGGTTGGATTTCTGAAAATTTCTTATAACCAAAAGAATCCTGATGCACATTTGCTTCAAGGTGACTCTGTCTATAAATTAATGTCTCTGTGTGGTTCTCAAATACAGCAGAATTGCAGAAATTATTTGTTGAGGTACAGATCTTTAGGCTCCATAAAATCATATTATTTCAGAGCTCTGTAAGAGAAAGATCCTGAAATCTGTATTATTATAAATTCTACAAATTCCACTGGCTGATGGAGCCAGCCAGTATTAACAACCATTAATCCATCCTAATTCAGATTGCCATAATATAGTACCACAGACTAGAAGACCTATAAACAAGAGAAAAACAATTTACAGTTCTGGATACTGGAAGTTCTAAGTCAGGGTGCCACATGGTTCTGCTCTGGTAAGGAAAGGACTTTCCTTGTAAACTGTGGTACAACAAAATTTTTAATTGGGTTTTATTGAGGTATAATCAGCATATCTTAAAATTTAATCATTTAATAATCATGAGCAAACTTGCAGCTATGTAATAATCAAACAATCTACTTTGAAAACATTTTTTCACTCTGTGCACTATCTTTTCCTCTGGCAACAAACCACTGTGGTATGTGATAGGTTCTGTCAACTTCAGATGCCAGAAGCTTCCCTGGAAGCTTGGCTGGATCTGCTTGTCCATTCCACCCCCTGAGGCAGGCAGGGCCCCGCCCTAGGGCAGGAAGGATGCGCCTGGCACAAAAGGGGATATGAAGAAGTTGAGGAAGGCTTCTTCCCCCAGTCCACATGCCCCTTCCTTGAAGAAGTCCTGGCCTTCACCATGCTATTTCATGGTCAGAAGGGCTCTGACCTGCCATGGAGCGCCAGTCTTTGAAGTCAGCGTAGATAGCAGAGAGAGAGGCTTGATGAGCACTGCAGCTGTTGCTCCCCCTCTGCTCTTTGCATAGACTAAATCTCCACTAACCATGACCTTTGCTTCCTTCATTTTGGGTGTTTCACCCAGCAATAAGTGAAAAGTAATTGAAACAGCCACTAATCCACTCTCTGCCCCTATGTGGAGAACAGTCATAAATACTGTTTGAGTCTAGTTTCTTTCATTGTAATATCTTGAAACTCATCCACGTTTTAGTATACTCAAATATTGTGTCACTCTTATACCTGATTGTGTTTCATTGTACCGCATTGTACAGATCATCCTTGACTGATGGGGTTAGTTATGTTTCAATGAGGCTAACTTAAATTCTAAGCATCAAAAATCAAAAGTGCTTCTAACACGCTATCAAACACCACAGCTTAGCCTGACAGTGCTTCCCACCCTCAGGAGAGTACTGTCTGCCTATTTTTAACCTAGTGTAGTGGTTGATACATTGTGTCAACTTCAGAAGTCTAGAAGTTTAATTAAGTGACTCAGCCAGAAGCCGAGTTTGTAAACATACTCATCCTGTACTAGAGGAGGACATAGACACTGTACCAAGTTCTACAACCCCAGCCCCAAAGGTAGCTTGTTTACAATGTAAGCAGGAGAAAGAAGCTTGATAGAAGATGCAGCTGCTGCCCTTCCCTTTGCTCTTTGGTGTTTTCTGCTGCCATGAACAGCTGCACTCTGCCATGTGCCACTCTGCCTGGGAGCCAGCCGAGTATAGACTAAAACTTCCACAAAATGCTCACTAAATAAACCTTTCCTTCCTTCATTTTGGGTTTTGGGTATTTTGTCCCAGCAACTAGTAAAAAGTAACCAAGACAAAATTTGGTACCAGAGGAATGGGGTCATTGCTGTGGCTAAATGTGACCATGTGGATTGCAAGGCTTTGGGAATGACTTCTGGGAAGAGACAGGAAAGGTTTGGAGGTGTTGCCTACCAGCAAAGCACTGAAACAGCTTCAGCTATTCTGTTTGGGAGATTCTGGTCAGAGCTCAGAAGACCAGAAGACTGATAAAAAGCCTGCCTATAATGACCAGACTGGGGAGGTTTCTTTTGGGAAGGAGGACTATTGTTTGGTGGAATCCAGATGGTTTGTGTTATGGCTTGGAAGAAAGTTTGTCTGCATTTTGCTCCTGTGCAGAGATTTTGCCTGAGACTGAACTTAAGCACAGTGGACTAGTTAATCTTGCAAAAGAAATCTCAAGGCAGCCAAACATTGAGGCAGTGGCATGGTTGTTGTTGGGGACTTTTAGCCAGATTTATGTTGAGAATAAAGAGCAAAGAGCCCAGTAGGAGGATTTAAAATGCTGTGAGTTTGGCCAGAAAGGAGGCTCCAATAAAGCTGTGGAATGAAAAGATAGAGCTGAGAAAATCTCCATTGCCAAAAAAGGACAAAGAGAATGAAAAAGATGGCCTGAGGGCATCACAAGAGGTGGCAGGTTTTCCCCCTTTGCAGCCTCAGAATCACACAAGTGAGGGACTTCACCTTGAGGAGAAAGCTGCAGAGCCCCATGCTCCAGAATGGTGACAGTGGCTACACAAGATTCCAGAATGGCAACAGAACTTGTTCCTGGGAATCAGGGTCAGAGTGCTCGGCAATCCAGGCACTCGATCCATATAGTCAAGAGAGAAGAAAGCCTAGCTACTGCTCCAGCCCGTGGCAGCCTTGGCATTATCCACGTGGCACTGGTTTTAGACACATGCAAAATGCAGTTTTGAGGTTGAGACGGCTTCCACCTTGATTTCAAAATGCCTGGAATGTCAGGCAATGTGCCCCTAAGAGGAAAGTATATAGTGTTATGAGAAGCCTACTCAGTGGAAACTTCAGAAGTTTAAAAAACCAGGAACATGGATTACCTAAGGAGAGCTGTAAAGAGAGAACAAAGCCAGCCCCCAAGAAAAGGCATGAGAGCTACCAGGGGAAGTGCTATAGGGTTGGAGCCAGTTAAGGCTTTCAGAGCTCACAGCTTGTTACAGGTTGCTTTGAATGTTCTACAGGGGGCGGGGACTGGAGAGATAGCTCAGCAGAATAAATGTGCTGGCCTGGCAAGCACAGGGTCCTGAGTTCAATCCCCGGTACCACAAAAAACAAGCAAACAAACACCCAGTATTTTAGGGCCAGGGAGTTAGCTCAGAGGCACAAAAGTCTGCCTAGCATGTACAAGGCCCTGAGTTCAATTCCTGGTACCAAAAAAAAAAAAAATGATGTATATGGATGCTCCACAGGGACCAACAGGACTTAATGTTTGCCCTTTTGGATTTTGGATCTTGGTTGCAGTGGTTTGTATCCTGCTGTGCATACCTTTTGGAATGGTAATGTTTATCTTGTGTCTTTGTATGTTGGGAGTGTTTAAATTTTCATTCGTATAGGGGCTCACAGACTCATCTAGGTTTGCCTTATTTAGATCTTGGAGGCTTAGGACTTGGACTTTTCAGCATTGCTGAAAACTGTTAGGATTTTGGCAAATGTTAGAGATGGATTAAAATGCCTTTTTCACAAAGTGATGTGCATGAGTCTTTGGGGAGAGGGTGGCCATTAGCAAACTGTCATGGTTCTAATGTAATATAATGTTCAAGTTGTAAAATGTTAATAAGCATGTCTATGTACCTGAAAACTGGTTTAAGGAAATGTCTGGTTGCCAGGGTTGGCAAGGGGTAGATTGTAGTAACTGATACATCGTATCAACCTGAGAAGTTTAAAAGTTTAATCAAGGGACTCAACAGGGAGCCAGGATTCTTAGCTTGTAAAGGACCTCATCCTGTGTAGGAGGAGGGCATGGACACTGTGTGAGTTCCACATCCCCAGCCCTAAGGATGGCTTATTTACGATATAAGCAGGAGAGAGAAGCTTTCTAGAAGCCTCACCTGCTGTCCTTCCCTTTACCTTTTCCTGCTTTCTGCTGTCGTGAACTGCTGCCCTCTGCCATGTGCCACTCTGCCTGGGAGCCAGCCTAGTATAGACTCAAACTTCCACAAACTGTGCACTAAATAAACCTTTCCTTCCTTCATTTCGGGTGTTTGGTATTTTGTCCCAGCAATGAGTAAAAAGTAACCAAGACACCTAGGAAAAGATTAAAATTCAACTTTGAAGTACTTTTTACTGTATGTAGTTTCTGTTCACAGTTGGCTGGCTCCAAGGCAAAAAACATGGCAGACAAGTATGGTGGAAGAAAATTGTTTCAAAGTCAGGTAAGAGAGTGAAGGAAAAACAGAGGGAGGGAGGAGACAGACAGACAGACAGACAGACAGACAGACAGAGTGACAGAAACACAGAGGGAGAACAAGAGACACAGAGGTCTGGAGAGATAGTTTAATGGTCTAAGTGCCTGCCTACCAAGCACAAGCGTAGGGATCGTGAATCTCAGTGTTATCCACTCTCCCTCGAGAGAAGCAGAGGCAAGAATGAGGAAAAGATAGACAAGAAGACAAGAGCAGGGTTAGGTGGTGACTATCTGCCTGGTTGGGAAGACAACCCACGAGCAACAATGTGAATGTTTATTTATGTCTTTGCAAAGTTAGTAACATGTGACACAAGGTTGCCAGTGACTAATAGCAGACGTTAACCAGTCAAGATGCTTACCTCAGGACTCAGGTAGCTTGTTCGCTTTAGGCACTGAGGCCTAGTCTCACTCACACATTTAACCAATTTTGTAGCTTCCCTGGCTCCCAGCACACAAGGATCCAGGTTTGATCCCCAGTGCCTCATACTATGCCAGCCCCTGGAGCCCTGGGAATGCCATGCCAGTCACTGAAACCAGTCATGGTGGCACACGCCTGTATTCTCTGTGCTATGGAGGCTGAGACAGGAGGATCTCTACAAGTCCAAGCTGTATTATGAGACCCTGTACCAAGCAAAGAATTTTTTAATTAAAACAAAAGAAAACAGGAAAGAAAAGAACAAGGAGGAGAAGAGGAAGGAGTACTCCCTTTGAGGCTACAGTCCCAGTGACCTACCTCTTCCACCTAACAGCACATTCACAGATAAACCCACTGGTATATTTAGTGTGTCTTGAACCCAGCATCTGAAAGCTCTTACTCTGAATGTATGGGATCTTTGGGGGACATTTTAACAACAAGGAACTCCCAACAATTGCTAGAAGCCGCTAGTAGTTGGGGAGATGCAAGGAAGGATCCTCACTGGGTCCTGCTGGAGACAAATGGCTCTGTCAAGTATTTCATTTCAGACTTTTTTCTTGGAGGACTAGGAGAGAATAAATTTTTGTAATTCAAGCTACCAATTTGGTGGCACTTTGTTAGAGAATGTTCTTGACTTGGAATATTTAACATTGTGGTTTATCTTCTTATGGCAACACAAGACTAGAGCTCTTCAAGGTCTCTTTTAGAAGAATTCTAATCTCATTCATGAGGTTTCTGCACTTGTGATCTATTTCTTTCCAAAGCCTACCACCCCCCCAGTACTATCACAGTGAGCGTTAGGATTTCAAAATATGAATTTGGGGGCTATGCAATGACTCAGCCTATAATGCTGTTATATCTAGAAAAGCTCAAACTCCAAATTCTAAATGGGCTTTCTTTTATTTGAATAGTAGGTATGGATCCTTCTATACAGAATTCTGCAAAGAGAACAGATAGGTTTCTCCATGTTGACTAGACATTCAATTCTATTTCTCCCAATGGAAAGATCAACGTGTTTTTACATTCGTTCATTCTTTCTTTCGTTCGTTCGTTTGTTCGTTCTTTCTTTCTTTCTTTCTTTGTTTTGGTACAGAGTCTCACTATGCAGCTCAGACTCATAGTGATCCTACTTCCTAGCCTCACCTGCACTGGGATTATAGATGTGCGCCACGACACAGTTTTTTGTGGCCAGCTTGGTGCAGGGCTGGCACTGTGGTACAAGGGATCGAACTTGGGTCCTTGCTTTGCCAGGCTGACACTTAGATGGCTGAACTATCTCTCTGGTCCCTACTACTTGCATTTTGACAACATAGTACAGCAAAGCTCAGGCCAATCTGTCTTCACAGATAATTTATATGCTAAGTCAAGGGAAGAAAATGAAAACAAAAAAGTCTAATATTTATATTCTGGAGTCTTATTATTACAGAAAAAAAAAAAAAGCACGTTTGCAGTTTTGTATTATCACCTCCTGGAAGAATAATGTTTTCAAGGTTCCTAATAAGGAGGGAGACTGGTGAGCAAATGTCATCACCGCCACTTTTTCCACTAGGGTATAAAATCAGGAGACAGTTTCACCACAGAGGGACCACACAATAGCATAAGATACTTTCCAGAGTTGAACTGTAATCATTTTCTTTTCGATTAGAACAAATTCTGCTTATACACTTGAAAGAAGTCAGGAATCTCATCACAGATGAGAAATCGCAGATGTTGTTTTTTATGTTATTGAGTCCAAAGTAGAGGCTTACTAAAAAAAAAAAAAAAAAAAAAAAAACTACTGTTCACGTGAATTAATTGAATACTTCAAATACCTAGATTTGAATGATTTAAAAAAAAAACCATGATATATGTCTCAGATGCTAGATATGGCAGTTAACATAATCTGATCTTACATACATTGTAAATACTGAAATGTCATAGTGCATCCCATAAATATGTATAATTATAATGTGTCCATTAAAAATGAGCTACATGTTCAAAACATGTAACCAGATCATGGGGATACATCTCTCTCGAGATTAATGTGGCTCCCACAAAAGTTGTTTGAAAGGGAACCTGGCCCCAGGGCAGGAGGTTAGGGATGGCAAACTAGCTGTGCAAGCAGTGTGACCTGTCAGTCACAGCAAGGAGACATGCACAGAACGTCTTCCTCATCCTGCACCTGATGCCTATAGAGAATGTTAACTCCAGTTACTCTGGAAACACATCAAACGGGTTTTTAATAGGTGTCTTAGTTACTCTTCTGTTATTGCTGGGACAAATCCCCAACACCCAAAATGAAGGAAGGAAAGATTTCTTCAGCTAACAGTTACTGGAGGTTTCAGTCCATACTCAGCAGACTCCAAGGCTGAGTGGAACAGGGCAGAGGGCATCCAGTTCATGGCAGCAGGACAGTAACAAAATGGTAACAGAGGCAACCAACCAACGAGGGCAGCAGAGAGCAACAAAGCACAACTGAGAGTCTGTTTCTCTGTTTTTGTTATATTACATTCAGGCTCTCCCTCAGCCTATCCACCTCAGGCCACACCCATAATCCTAGCAGTACTAAAACACATAATCCCAATGGATCATGAGTCAAGTCTCAAACTCCAGAAGTCCCCACCCCATGATTGCATGAGGCTTTGGGGGACAACTAGATTCAAACCATAACAATAGGACAGCCTACATCTGATGTCAGAATGAGGGTACCAAAGCAGTCATTCTCCTTATGGCTCCTGTGAGTCTCTTTATAGCCTGCCCTAAACACTTCAGAGTACATTCTGTTCCTCTATTAACTAGCCTTTACTCACTCTGTGAAGTATCAGCACTTCCTTTCTTATCTTTAATGCTTTTAATAAATGTAAAATCTCACTAATTTTCCACTTGTCCAAGTTTTAAAAGAAGACAAGAACAGTCTAGAAGGGACAGACCCCTGAGCACCCCAGTAATGCCTAACAGTACTTTCATTCTATGGTACATGCGTCTCTTCTGTGTGCTCCTGTTTGCCTTTCCAGTTTTTCCATGTTCTGATGTAGCATGAGGCTCTCAACAGAAGGGGCTGCCACATCCTGAATTTCCTTCCCTCCAGAACTAAACCACTGAGCTAAGTAAGTTTTTCTTTGTGAGTAAGAAATAGCTTTCTGGTTGACATCTATGCACTCATTTCTTGGAGTTCTGAACCATTCATTCACAGCCTCATAAAGCAAAGCTATTGTTTTGGAACCAGGCAAGAAGGAAATCTTTTCTGATACATGGCCCAAGTTTTCCCTAATCAATCAAACACATTGGACAATCATTTTTTTATTTTTAAATTTATTTATTTATGTATTTATTTCCTGTTTCACAACCTTTGTTTATTCACTCATTTTTATGGCCGGCCCAGCCCGCCCCGAGGGCAGGGCTGGCGCAGCATCTGGTGCCGGGGATCGAACCGCAGTCCCTCAAGCCGCCCAAGCTTTCCCAAGCAGGTGCCTTAGACCACTGAGCCATCCCGCCAGGCCCTGGACAATCATTATTCACTAAAATATTTCTCAGTTAGGGGCCAGCAAGATGGTTCAGTGGTCTAAAGAGCCTGCATAGGAAAGCTTAGACAACTGCAGGGACCATGGTTTGATCCCCAGCATCACATGCTGTGCCAGCCCCACCTCCGGAGCAGGCTGAGCCAGCCATAATGAAAAAAAAATATCTCAGTTAAAATCAAACTGTGATTGACAGACATGCTAGTATATACAAATCTTAACCAAGAGGTTAATTCCAATAATTATGTAGAAGTCTACTTAGGAAGTAACTTCTTGGTAGCTCAAAGTTTAATAGAAGATTTATTGTGATTGAAGGTTTATTTTAAAATTGATTCATACTGTCTCAGTGCACCCTAAGGGCAGGACCAGCAGGGCAGGACCAGCAGGGCAGGCCATAGATTGAACCCCGGCCACTGTGCTCTGCCTAAGCAAACTCTTTAGTCCACTGAGCTATTTGGTCAGCCCTGAAGCCATTCCACTTTAAAAAAGAAGAATTTGTGCTCTTTCAGGTCTTCCTTTCATATATATATATATATATATATATATATATATATATATATATATCATATATATATATATATAGTCTCGCTACGTAGTTCAGGCTGGCCTTGAGCTCACTTTTGTAGCCCAGGTTGGTCTCAAACTCGCACTGATCCTCCTGCCTCAGCCTCCAAAGTGCTGGGATTACAGGCGTGCACTACCACATCTGGCTCTCCTTTCCAAGATGACAGGAAAAAAAAAAAAATGGAAGGAACAAAGGTCATGCTAAAAAGGGCCGTGCTCATGGGCAGACTATTCACTGCATGAACTGCGCCGGGTGTGTACCCAAGTATAAGGCCATTAAGAAGTGTGTCATTCGGAACATAGCGGAGGCCACCACCATCAGGGTCATTTCCCAAAATGAGTGTCTTCAACAGTTATGTGCTTCCCAAGCTGTGTGTGAAGCCGCCATGTGAGCTGTGCCACTCACAGCAAAGTGGTCAGAAATCCGGTTCATGAAGCGGGCAAGGACTGAACACCTCCGCCCTGATTTAGACCTCCTGGTGCTGCCCCGCGACCTCCAGCAAAGCCCACATAAGAGGAGCTGGGAGCTGGGTCTTAATGGGTTGAAAAAAACTCTCTTGCAAAAGAAATACTAAATTGGGCTCATACTTTAGTTTTTTGTTTTGTTTGTTTTGTTTTGTTTTGTTTTGTTTTTGCGGAACTGAGATTGAACTCAGGCCCTTGTTCTTGCCAGGGAAGTGTTTATTCTACTGAGCTATCTCCCAACCCCTAGAAAAAAAGTTGTATGTTCAACAACCAGGGAGATTGCATTATGTGTTGGCTATGATATTATTATTATCACAGTTAAGTGTCTATCATCCTCTAGGTACATGGCTTTTTACATATAATAACTCATTTAATTTTTAAACACCCCTAGGTAAGAACCTACCTGGTAGTTCTGTCATTTGTACCCATGCCCATCTGCCCCTCAGAGGCTTCTTTGTGTAGGGCCCTTCTGCAGCACTGGTACCCTCCCCCAGGCATGCACATATGTCCTGGCTCACACGTGGCTGTCAGCATAGAAACACATTTCCTTAATACAGTCTGCACAGTACATCACAGACTTTAATATCCACGTGACTCACTCTCAAATCCTGAGCCGGCCTCTGCCACTTACCTCTTCACTTCATCTAGTATCATGTTCCTGTTCATTCAGTCCATTCCAATTCCTTCTGAGAAATAGAACTTCAAATGTTCAGTTTCCTCTGCTAGAATGATCCCACTCTGCCTTATGAGGTTATATATATATCCCAACTGGAGATTCAGTTCTCCATTTAGTCCTTCCCACAGCTCCATGACTGGATGAAAGAGATATCCAATCTGTTTTATAGGCCCTAATAGACCTTTCCTCAAAGTGTTTGTGATAGCTGAAATTTTACATTTGTTTTTAATGAATATTTAAAGCATATTTGCAAGTATAGTGAGACAAAGATAGGATATGTTATTTGTCATCAAAATATTTGATGTGACTGGGTAAAGTACTGCTATGGGCTGCATTACATCCTCTAAGTGCATATGTTGGACTCCTAGCCTTTGAGGATGAGGCCTTTGGAGATAATCAGGTTTGGATTAAATCGTGAGGATAGAACCTGTATAATAAGGTTAGCACCCTATAAGAAGAGAAAATGTGAGAGATTTCTTTCTGAGGCACTAAGGAAAGGTCTTATAAGCACACAGCAGCAAGCAGTTCTCTGCTAGCCAGGAAGGGAGTTTTCTCCAAGAACTGGACTAGGTGAGATCGGCTTCCATAGTTTTTAAAAATAAAAGTCTGCTACTTATGTTACCAGGTCTACCGTATTTTGTTGTAGCCGCCTATACTGGTTCACACATTTTGTCAACTTGAGAAGTTTAAAAGTTTAATTAAATGACTTAGCAGGGAGCTAGGATTCTTACACTGTACACATCCTCATCCTGTGCAAGAGGCAGCCAGGGACATTGTGTGAGTTCTACACCCTCAGCCCCAGCGTAGCCTGCTTATAACAGAAGGAGGGGAGAGAGGCTGGCTAGGCTGGCTAGATGCCGCAGCTGCTGCCCTTCCCTCTGCTCTTTGCTGATTTCTGCTGCCATGAACTGCTGCTCTCTGCTGCATGCTACTCAGCCTGGGAGCCAGCTGGGTGTAGACTGAAAGCTCCACTAACTATGAACTGAATAAACCTTTCCTTCCTTAATTTGGGATGTCAGATATTTTGTCCCAAACAAAATAGGTACATAGACATGCTTTTTAAACATTTTATAATTTGAAAATTGTATTACATTAGAAGCATAACATTTTGTCTCTACCCGCCTCAAGGACATGCATATCTCTTTATGTGAAAGGCAGCTGGTCTACCTGTAAGCGTGTCAAAGCCTTAACAGTTTTAGCAATGCTGAAAAATCGGAGTCTCAAGTCTCCTCCAAGATGCAAGGCAAACTTTTATCTGTGAGACCCTGGATAAATGAAAACTTTGAACATTTAATGGCACAAGAAAAACATTATCGCTCTGCGTTCCTGCAACTAACTTCCTGTTCCAGCCCCGAACCCACCTGCTGCTAGCCCATGCACCGGCTGGGTCAGGATCCTAGGCCTGCCTTCCCTTCCCCACTTCCCCTCCCCCCCCCCTTTTTTTTTGAACCTCTCCAGCCCAAGCTCCAGTACCGAACCCATCAAACATCTCGTCTGGCAACTGATCTGGTCCACGAGCCTACCAGGACTACTCAATCCCAAAGCTCCACCTCCACCTACACACCACACCCGCCGGGCTTCACAGCAGCTAGCAGCCCAAGCTCCAACACAGAGTCAGGAACTTCTGTAGAGGAACCAGCTTGGAGTCTCCAGACCAAACGCCCATAGACACAGCATAACTCCACCAAAGTGCAGAGGTCGTTTCCATACAAAATGATAACAACAAGGAGTAGGAGGCAATCTCAGGGCCCATGCCCACCCAAATCAAATACAGAAGACACTATGATGGAACAAAATGGGAATCATACAGATGAAACCTCTGAATTGGTAGCATCTGAGGCAGACACACAAGTGCAGAAACTTATAGAGCAACTGAGATCAGAGATAACATCTGAAGTAAAAAAAGAAATACATGAAGTGGAAAAATAGCGGGAGAAAAGTATAGACGACATCAGAGCAGAAATAATATCTAAAGTTAATAAAGAGATGTATAAATCAATACCACCCAAGTAGGGGAAAAGTAGAAAGGAAAACAGAACAGACATAATCTCTGTATTAGAGAGAGAAAGGATAACCGTAATGACAGACTTCAATACTATTAAAGAAGACACCGATGAAAATTTAGAGGAGAATAGAAAAATGATGGACTCCCTGACGGAGCAATATAGGAAAGACATAGATCGCATGAAACAGTTTCAAAGAGATATACAAGAACATAAAATCTCGATCACAAGTTGGCAGAGCCGAATGAA
>PVJA010049697.1:0-13578 GCA_004027025.1 Myocastor coypus
GAACTGCGGTCCCTGAAGCCGCCCAAGCTTTCCCAAGCAGGCGCTTTAGACCACTGAGCCATCCCGCCAGGCCCCCTAATCTTTTTCTTTATTTTTTATTTATTTATTTTTTTCTTGTTTCAGAACCTTTGTTTATTCACTCATTTTCATAGCCTGCTCAGCCTGCCCCAAGGGCAGGGCTGACGCAGCATGTGGTGCCAGGGATCGAACCGAGGTCCCTGAAGCTGCCCAAACTTTCCCAAGCAGGGGCTTTAGACCACTGAGCCATCCCGCTGGGCCTGGAAGGGCTATTTTAAATGTGTGCTAAGAAGCATAGAAATAAGAAAAGGCTGTGTTTTTTCTTTGTTTTGTGTGAAAGAGGAAAACTAAAAGAATAAAAGCTGGAAAAAAAAAAAAAAGAAATAAGAAAAGGTGGAGGGCTGGTGAGATAGCTCAGTGGTCTAAAGCACCTCCTTGCGCAAGCTTAGGCAACCACAGGGACCGAGGTTCAATCCCTAGCACCACATGCTATGGCCAGCCCCACCCCCAGGGCAGGCTGAGCCGGCCATAAGATAAATAAATGAAGTTTTTTTTAAAAAAGGTGGAGCGTTAGCCGGGCGTGGTGGCTCATGCCTGTAATCCCAGCACTGGGAGGCTGAGGCAGAAGGATTGGTGCGAGTTCGAGACCACCCTGGGCTACAAAAGTGAGCTCAAGGCCAGCCTGAAAAGCATAGCAAGACCCTGTCTCAAAAAGACCAAAAAAAAAAAAAAAAAAAAAAAAAAGGTGGAGCTTAGTATGTAGAGTACTCACAGTATATATACAATGACCTGGATTCAATCCCCAGCATCACAAAAAGCAAAAAGAAGAGGCAGGAATCAGGGAAGGGACTTGCCTTATACACAGCATTAGGGAGGAGGTTGTTCATTGTGAACCAGCCCAACTCCAGAAGATGTTCTGCTGTATCATCAGATTTATTCACCTGTAAAGACAGATTTTGCTCTGCCCATGTCCACTATAATAAGCATTTTCAGAAAGCTGCCAGACAATTGCTACATATCCTATTTCTTTTCCATTTCACTATATACTAATCACAACTTCTGACACCTCTCAATCTCGTACAATCAACACACCCTATATCCCAATGTTTCTCATAGGTACTACTAGCCAAGGCACTAAATACTAGTAATAATTCTGCTTATTGTGATATTAAAAATGTCCTCCATTATCAGTGGGTAGCAGGAAAGCTGAGTGTCATGGTTAGAATGGCTCTATTCTAAGGTGAACATGGAAAATTACTTCCCTCTGGGAATTCTTCTAGAAATAATCTTAATGCAAGAAACATTTGATCAAACTCATCTATTCACATTAATATTATAATACTTTATCTAAGGGAGTTCTAGTATTTCTAATCATGACAATGATTTATATTTCAATGTCCCAAGAGCCTGATGTGCTTACAGGCTGGGCTTTTGGAAGGTGACTAGATTGTGGGGACACTACAGTTGACACACTGTTTGAAAGCCTGGTAGCATCAAGAAGGTTGGTGGGGTCAATGACCTAGGAGGGTGTATCTCTCACTCCATATTTGTTCTTCATTCTCTGCTTCAGGCCACCATAAGTTAAGCCTACTAGACACACCCTTCTATCTTGAAGTTTCTATATTTTGGTTTGCTGAACATGGACTGAAACTTCTAAAACACAAGCCATTACAAACTTCTGTTGTTTACGTTGTTGTGTACTGTCTCCCATAACAAGTGCTTAAGACAATATCATGTAATCAGCCCTTTTTTCTTTTTGTGAATTGGATTCCTGAGATAGGTCAGTGTCCCAATATAGCTGTTTTTGTGCAACTATCCCAGATACCTTGCTATAAAGAAACCTTTGCAGTTCCAGTTCAGCAATTCCCAGCTGTCCATCTTCCTCTGTCAGGCGCCAACGAGCCTGAGCAAAGTAAAATTCCGTGCGACGGACTACACTCACATCTTCTTGCTGCTTCCGCAGCTCCATCTTGTTAGCCCGCTGCAACTGGAAATCCTTAAAACACCTGTAAGTCAATAGGACAACCAAAAACGGTAAGGGAAACAGCACATAAATTAGAAGATGAGATGTTCTAGAATGATGAAGATAGCAAATTTAGGGATGAACCTATTATATTTTTTTCACTTAATTTATTATCTTGGGCCAGAGAGATAGCTCAGTAGAATAAGTGCTTGCCTGGTAAGCACAAGATCCTGAGTTCAATCCCCAGTACCGAGAAAAAAAAAAAAAAAATCCAACTGTATGAAAACACAAATTTCATCTTTTAGCTCTATAGCTTCTTGATAAAGTATTCTCTTCTCATTAATAACTCCTATTTATGTATCTGCATTTGTGTTCATTCCTTCCTGACCAACTTCCAGACTTCTAGATATTGTCTGTTCAGATGGACAAGGGCATAAGCGATTTTTCCCTACCACCCATTTTTCTTTTTAGCACCTTTCCCAGGAGGTACTCTTAATAAGGACTCAGAGGAAGGTCTCTCCCGTTTGACTTCTTTGGCCAATGTGAGCTGGGCATGCACGGTGACAGTGACAAACAAATGTAATCTGAGAACTTGGGATGCTGCGGTAGGATGATCCTGAGTGAGACTAGCCTGAACTACAGAGCAAGAACCTTATTTAAACCTAAATCTACTCAGAGTTGCTTTTAATAAGGCACACTAGACACAGGGACTATCAGAACATGGAAAGGAATAAAAACCAACACTGGCTGGGGCAATCAATGGAAAATGGCAGAGAAAGGTCATTGAGGGACCTGATGAGGATATTGAGTTCTTCACTTTCCAGCTGCAGGTTGGCTTTCTCTTGGTTTAGCTGCAACTGAAGCTTTTGGTTCAGGTCAAGCAGGTTTTCATTCTTGCTGTCATCCTGCAAAGACTAACAAACCAGGGAAAATAAAAAGGAAATTTTCCTATCATAAGAGACTTTCTTGTCATCAGATTCCGTGGGATGACTACCTTCATGATAGAATACATCTGCTTTTCCAGGTGCCGTATCTGGGCCACATGCTGCCGCACAGCCTCCTGAAGATGCAATATGCTACTACGCTGCTCCTCAGGATTGCTAGAAATCTCAAGCTGGAACCTAACCCGCTGCTTCTTTTCACTATGCTCCTAAAGGAAAAGAGGGATAAATAAACAAATAAATATTGTGTGTGTGTGTGTGGTACTGAGTCGATTGAACTCAGGACCCTATGTTTGCCAGGCAAACACTTATTCTACTGAGCAATCTTCCCAGCCATAAATATATTTTAATTTTTGTTTGTTTTTATGGTGATGGGGATGGCACCCAGGCTTAACTGGCTGCTAAGCATGTGCTTTATCACTGAGTTTCATCACCAACACCATAAATAAAATTTGTTTAAATAGATAAATCTTGGGATGGCCAAATATCTCTGCAATTAAAATGTCTGTAAGCAGGAACATGGGCCAGGGGTTTTATCCCTGGGCCTGCTGTGCCAGCCCCACCCCGGGGGTGCGCTGAGATGGCAACTGAGACTGGGCATGGTGGCATGCGCCTATAGTCCCAGCACTTGAGAGGCTGTAAACAGAAAAATCACTGTGAGTCTGATCTAGCAGTGAGACACTGATCACTCCATAGACCCATCCCTAAATACAGGAGAAAAAAAAAAAAAAGACAAATCTTGCAGTAAAGTAATATGAAGCAAGGAACAAGCTGGGAATGGTGGTGTAACCTGTGATCCTTGCATTCTGGAAAGCTAAAGGAAAAAGATTACCAAATTGAGCCAAGCCTGGACAACATAGCAAGATACTATCTCAAAACAATAAAAAAGGGCTGAGGATATAACTCAGTGCAAAGCCTTGGGTTCAATCCACAGTGCTGCAAAAAGGAAAAGAAAGGAACAAGAAGTAGGAGGAGGGGCTGGGGAGATAGCCCAGTGGCTTACATGACTGCCTGGCAAGTACATGTCCTGTGATCCTTCGTAGCAAAAAAATGGGAGAAGTGGAGTTCTATAAAACTAACCTTTCTCTGGGCCAGCCAAATAGCTCAGCAGATAAAAGTGCTTGCAGGTACAGGGACTGGGGGGATTCAATCCCCGGGCCCACTGTGCTGGCCCCGCCCCTGGGGCACATGCTGAGATGGCAGTTGAGACTGGGTGTGGTGGCACACAGCTATAATTCCTAACCTTTCTCTGCCATTAGTAGCAAGAATTAGGGGCAAGTACAGAAGATACAACAATGTAGGTTTAAATAAATCAGGCTCCCAGGCTGGTGAAGATGCAAACAGTACATTTACTGCTCTTAGAGCACTTAGCTGATTGCATGGGGAAACAGGGATACTGCAAACAGGTTCTGCATCTCAAGGATAAGCAGAGCTTTCAAGTACAGAACATTGACCATAGCCCTTTTGCAGTATAGCATTTCTTCCTGGAGCCCAAATAAAGTACACAGTACATTTGTAGAGTAAGTGTGTCCTGTGAGGCTGTCCAGCAATCTCTGAATTGTACCAACGCCCATACTCACCTTCCGTTTGGGTTCTACATGGAGCAACAGGTTGTTGACAATGTCCAGGATCATGGCATACTGAGCTGGGTTGGTCGAAATTTCCAATTCATGGTGGATGAGAGTGAAGGTATCAATGGCCCCTAGTAATTATCAGTACCTAAATAAGAGGCTCAAGTTTCTTATAAATACAACTCCACTTCTTAACCCACATTTGGAACCTCTCCTGTTAGTCATCCCCATACAAAGGAGGTAAGAGATATTCACTGATAGAAACATGTTTGATTGTTTCAAAATCATATCCAATATCCATTCATCCTGTTTTCCTAAAAAAACAGTAAGTCTGCTCATTGCAAAATTTAGAAAATGTAAACAGTGTAATAACTAATAAAGAAGCTGAAATTAAAAAAAAATGAAAATATAAACAGTGAAATGTCAGTGCCTATGCAAAATAGACTTGTAGTAACTTTGATATCTCGAAACCACTGGAAATAACTCCTTTTACAAGTTCCCTCATCCTGTCCTAAAAGCTATCCAAGCCCAAGTACCTTCTTGCTTCTTTAGAAGATCTTCCTTTTCCTGGTTCTCATGAATCTCAGGTAGCTTAATCTGAGTTGCTAGTTCAGGATCAACATCATGGCTGTAACTAATATAGTACATTCGGCAACTACAACGTGATATGATCCGCTGGACTTGCTGGGCTTGCTGTGCCTCAGCTGGCTGGTTCCAATCTGAAAAAAGATTGGGACAATAACAGAAAGACTTTCAATAAAAACATACTGAGAGCTTCTTAGTTATACTGTGATACCCAGGGAACTCCAGAAATACTATTTTCAACCCAACCTTGCATGGAATGGTTCTATTCCAGCAAGTCTGTGTTTATATGCATGCATATGTGTGTGTTATATACTAATTATAATAATAATATCATTATTATTACTATTGCTAGGAATCAAACTCAGGGATTTATGTTTGCCAGGCAGATGCTGTGCCACTGAGCTACATTCCCAGCCCCAGCATATATAATGATGTAAAGAATAGATAAGTAGGGCTAGAGGTAGGACTAGGGTAGTATGCTGAGCAAGTATAAGGTCCTGGGTTTGTGCTCTAGCACTACTTTAATGAAATAAAAAGCACAAAAAATAGTTAAGTAAATTAGGTCCCTTTGGGATGCATACTTACTCTATATTGTGAGGGGAAGGGGACAGCTAACCTGTGGTGGTGGTAACCATGCCTCCTACTGCCTGCCCACTCTCCATCAGCTCCTGCACAGAGTCCAGACTACGCTGCCGATGCTCCTCAATATTCTTCACCTGAAGACCGAAATACAAGCACCATTAACTCCTGTGATAACAGTAGCTTGTCCTAGCCAACTAAGTTACCAAATCTCTACCTCAAGCAGTCATATACCATGTAATAATATTTTAGTCAACTACAAACTCCATATGTGACAGTGATCTCAAAAGATATCACCCAGTGATGTTGGGGCATGGTTTGTCCTGATATATTCTATGTTTATACAATGATGAAATTTGTCTAGCAATATGCTTCTCAAAACATAACCACACTGATAAGCAACATAGGACTATAGTGTACCTAGACATTTACTATCTTAAACAACTTAAAGGATCTTCTAGGATAGAGAACCCATACAGATCAGAGGCCAGAAAATTAATGAAGTAGGTTAAAAATCACATCATATTAGTTTTTTTTTTTTTAGTTTGTTTTTTTGAGACAGGGTCTCGCTCTGCAGTTCAGGCTGGCCTTGAGCTCACTTTTGTAGCCCAAGCTGGTCTGGAACTCACATCAATCCTCCTGCCTCAGCCTCCTAAATGCTGGGATTATAGGTGTGCGCCATTATGCCTGGCTTCAAAAATATTTTTGAATGACTTTCTCAGTGCTCCAGAGGTTGAGGTAGAAGGATTATTGTAGGCTTAAAGCTATACAGTTCAAGGCTAGTCTGAACTACAAAGTGAGACCTGTCTCAAAAAAACAAGAAACAAGAGCTAGGTATACTGATGCACACCTGTTAACCTAGTCAGTCCTTAGGCTACGGGAGGACTAATGTGAGTTTGAGTACAGCTTGAGCTACACAATGAGTTAAAAGTCAGTCTGAACTACACAGTGAGACCCTGTCTTTAAAAAAAAAATAACACAGGAAGGCCAAAGGTAGTAAGATCCAGGTTTCAGGATGGCAACTCAGCCAAGTCACAAAAAAGTCTTACAGGAAATGCAAAGCTCATAATTATTCCTGCCAATGCCAATGCCAAGGATTGCATTGGCATTGGCAGGAATAATGCCACTCTAATGCTAGTAATATAGCCTGAAAAAAAAGGGGGTTCAACTATAAACACTGACATGCCAAGAAGCATAAATCCATAAAAGGTCAGATCTAGTTAGGCAGAAGTATTAATTCCAGTTCACAAAAATGACTTGTCAAAAGGGTTCATGAGTTTCTAGAATAGCAAAGCTGTCATTAAGAAAATCATATAACCATGCCTATAATCCCAGTACTCAGGAGGCTGAGGATCAACATGAGTCCAAGACCACCCTGGGCTGCATAACAAAAAAACAACATAAAAAGTCTTAGACTCAGGGTTGGGGATTTAGCTCAGTGGTAGAACAACAAGCACAAGGCCCTGAGTTCAATTTCTATTGAAAAAAAAAATCAAGACTGAGACACAGTAGCACACACCTGTAATCCCAGCACTTGGGAGGCTGAAGCAGGAAGTCTTCTGGGAGCTTAAGGCCAGTGTGGACTGCATAGTGAGTTGAAGGCCAACCTGAACTATACAAGGAGACCCTGTCTCAAAAAATGGGGAAAAAAAAAAACCTTAAGACTCAGCCACGGGGCCTGGCGGGATGGCTCAGTGGTCTAAAGCGCCTGCTTGGGAAAGCTTGGGCGGCTTCAGGGACTGCGGTTCGATCCCCGGCACCACATGCTGCGCCAGCCCTGCCCTCGGGGTGGGCTGAGCCGGCCATAAAATTGAGTGAATAAACAAAGATTCTGAAACAAGAAAAAATAAATAAATAAATTAAATTAAAAAAAAAAAGACTCAGCCAGGCATACTAATACACACTTGTAACCCCAATTACTGCAGAGGCTGAGGCAAAACACCATGTTGAGACCAGCCTGGGCAATTTTACAAGACCATGTTTCAAAAAGCCAAAAATATTGGCTGGGCGTGGTGGCTCACGCCTGTAATCCCAGCACTAGGGAGGCTGAGGTAGGAGGATCAGTGAGAGTTCGAGACCAGCCTGGGCTACAAAAGTGAGCTCAAGGCTAGCCTGAACTGCATAGTGAGACCCTGTCTCAAAAAAAAGACCAAAAAAAAAGCCAAAAATAAAAATAAAAACAAAGAGAACACTTCCAGGAAGATGATCGAGTAGTAAACAGTAGAAAGAAAGCCTCTCCAAGACTGGGTTGTCCAGAAACTAGAATATAGCAATGTGAGGAAGGGAAGAAAAAAGTGGATCCCCTAGAACTACAAACAGTCTAAAGTAAGAACTAAAATCCATGGCAAGAGCAAACAAAGAAACTTTCAAAGAGAGAAAGTTCAACAAACAAGGCAGTGGGCAGTGTCTTCTCCCTGAGGTGGAACTCACTGTGCATAGGAGAGGCAGATCAAACCTGCAAACACACAGTGCCTGCTGGCAATAGTAGAGGCCTCCATGGAGAGATGCACAAGTAGAACAGGGTAGAGGACTACAGCAGCTGGTTGTTAGGGGTACCAGTTTAGATTTCCCTCAGGAGAGGGTGACTAACTAGGTTCCATCCTGGAGAGGGGCCAACTGAAGTCCAAACTCATAAAACTGCTGGCCCTATCTAAGTGGCCACCAGCAGAGTTCAAGTCCCCCGAAGGCCGGTGGGCTGTTGTAGGCTGAATGTGTCTGATTTCAGCCTCATGGCCAGAACTAGCCTAAAAACTTCAGGGAAACTAAAGGTGCAGCTGCTGCAATTATTCACTACTCCACCATATAGCTTGCTGGCTTGCTAATATCAATCAACACAGATATGAATCTAGTCTCCCCATGTTATCTACCAGTGATGGCAAAGACACATCTTTTTTCTTTCTTTTTTATGCCCTCACCTTGGTTTTTCATTCAGTTTTTAGTTTTCTGTGGTTATTATTCTGTTGTTCTTTTCATTTCTTCCCTTTCTCTTTCCCTCCAGCCTCTTGCACCACTATCCCAAAGTTTGCATGGTCCTCCTTTGTCCTCCAGTCTTGCTTTTTAATCTTTTCCACTTCTTTTATTTCCCTACTTTTTTCCACAAACTTCTTTAAAATTTTCCTCCCTGGGGGTACAATTAGAATACTAAGAGTTTATTTACTGTATACAATTTTCTAATTCTAGATTTTCTTCTATGACCACAAATGTAGTTCTTACCATTAAAGGTAGTAAGTTAATAATTACCTCGGTTTGACATTTTTTAGGCTGTATTTGATGCTACTGTTATTGCTGACTGTACCACCTTAGCCAAAGTGATATAACTGTTCTAAACCAGTTGTTCTAGGTCAGGCTAAATAGCTCAGCAGATTAAAGGGCCTAAAAGCATACACAGGGGCCAGGTTCCATCCCCAGGCCTGCTGGCCCTGGCCCTGGCCCTGCCCCTGGGACTGGATGTAGCGGCATACACCTTTAATCCCAGCTCTTGGGAGGATGTAAACAGGCTGATCACTATGAGTCCGATCTAGTAGTGAGATGCTAAATACCCTGTAGATCCCAAAATAATTTTTAAAATGTAAATAATAGTAATAATAATAATAATAATAAAACAACAGTTGTTCTTCCCAGTATACCAAGATTGAAGCTGCCTAAGAGTCACAAAAAATAACATAAGCCAATGCCCAAGAACCAGGACCTGGGCCAAGAAAGAAACAAATTCCCACCCCCAATAAGCTGAAGAAGTAGGATCTTACAAGACTCAAAACCCAAAAGCCAGCTACATCTGGAAGACATCTCTGAGAAGTGGTCACTGCCTATGGGTTCTAAATACTAGCAAGAAAGCATAGGCAATTTTTTTTTTTAATTTTATTTATTTTTTTTCTTGTTTCACAACCTTTTTTTTGAGACAGGGTCTCACTGTGCAGTTCAGGCTGGCCTTGAGCTCACTTTTGTAGCCCAGGCTGGTCTCAAACTCACAACGATCCTCCTGCCTCAGCCTCCCAAGTGCTGGGATTACAGGCGTGAGCCACCACGCCCGGCTACACAACCTTTGTTTATTCACTCATTTTCATGGCCGGCTCAGCCTGCCCTGAGAGCAAGGCTGGCGCAGCATGTGGTGCCGGGGATCGAACCGCAGTCCCTGAAGCTGCCCAAGATCTCCCAAGCAGGCGCTTTAGACCACTGAGCCATCCCGCTGGGCCCCTTTTTTTTTTAAAGAATTTTTTTTTTTTTTTGTTCCAGAACCTTTGTTTATTCACTCATTTTAATGGCCGGCTCAGCCCGCCCCAGAGGGCAGGGCTGGCGCAGCATGTGGTGCTGGGGATTGAACCGCGGTCCCTGAAGCTGCCCAAGCTTCCCCAAGCAGGCGCTTTAGACCAGTGAGTCATCCCGCCAGGCCCAAGCAGAGGCAATTTACAAGCATCAAATCAGGAATTAACTAAAGAGCGAGAGTGAAGACACTTAAAACAAGATGCAACCCCAGAAGTCCAGCTCACCAAAGGAAAATCTAGGGGGCAATGAGTTGAAACCCAAAAACCACCTACTTGGCTCCTCCGAAGTGGTAATGGCAGAAGAAACAAAGCAAATAAACAAGGCTCTAGAAAAAAAATCAAACCAGAATTTCTGAGACAACTACAGAGATCGTGATCATAATGAAACACACACTTAGTGACTCTATAGCAGATACAGATAAAAAACACAGAGGAGCTTAGGAAAATGATGGAAACAATGAATGCTCAACACAGGAAAGAAATGGAATCCACAAAGCAAAGTCAAACAGATATATAAGAAATTAAAAATTCCATTGAAAGTATACACAGCAGAATGAGCCAATGTGAGGACAGAATCTCAGATACACAAGACAGGATTACAGTTAGTGATAACAAAAAGAAAGCTTTCTTAAAAATAGCAAAGATCACTAGAAATGAATCCAGCAGCTGCTAGATGATACAAAGAATATAAGATTGACTAGAGTCAAAGAAAAAACAAGAAATAGCACAAATGACATAAAAAAAGTTAATAGACATCTTAGCTGAAATTTTTCCTTGCAGAGAAAGAATTTGACATATAGAACAGTGAGGCATATAGAACACCAATTAACCATGATAAAAATAAAAAATCTGAAGCAAGGCATATAATAATAGTCAAGTTTCCAGAAATTCAGGGCCAATGAGATGGTTTAGCAGTCTAAAGTACCTGCTTAGGAAAGCTTAGGCAACCGCAGGGACCATGGTTCTATCCCTGGCACCACATGCTGTGCCAGCCCCACTCCCAGGGCAGGCTAAGCTGGTCATAAAAAAAAAAAAAAAAAGATTGCAGAAATTCAATGTAAGAACACAATAGTAAAAAACTGATAGATGAAAGAAACACATCCCCTTCAAAGGAAAGCCCATAAGAATCACAGCGGACTTCTCAACACAAACTTTCAAATCAAAGAGCGCTAGGAATTAAGTATTTCAAGTTCTCAAATACAACAGTGCGGGCCAGGGAGGTAGCTCTGTCGCATAAGTGCCAACCTGGCAAGCACAAAGTTCTGAGTTCAAACCCCAGTACCACAAAAGAGAAAGGAGAGAGAACAGGGCAAGAGAGGAGAGGGGGAGGAGAGGGGAAGGGGGGGGAGGAGAGGAGGGGGAGGGGAAGGGAGGTGCAGGGCTGGGCCAGATAGTTTAGCTGATTAGTTTAGCAGATTAAAGCTGCCTGCTTAGGCAGATGCAGGGTGCAGGTGTTCCATCCTCAGCCTGTGCTGTGACAAGGAATGAGACTGGGTGTGGTGGCATGCATTTGTAATCCCAGTACTTGGGAGACTGAGGATTACTGGGAGTCTGATCTGTAGAGTAAGATCTTATAGACCCTGTGCTAAATACAGGGGAGGGGAGGGGAACAGAAAAGGGGAGGGGAGGGGGAAGGAGACAGGGAGAGGGAGAGAAGAGAACCTCTAGGGATGGGCATGGGTACACTGCCTGTAATCTCAGCAATCCAGAAGTTGGCTAAAGTAAGAGGATTGTTACAAATTTGAGGCCAGCCTATGCTACAAAGTGTGCTAAAATCCAGCCTGAACTGCAGAATGAGATGCCATCTCAAAAAGACAAAACAAACAACTTCCCACCCAGACTGATGTATACCGCAAAACTATCTTTCAAAATCTATGGAATAATCCTATGGCAAAGAACACATGAGGAAATTCATGACCACCAACCAGCACTCCAAAATGTTCTGAATGATATTCTAGAAACAGATAACAAAGATTACAACTCCATGAACTACAACAGAATGAATCTATAAGGTAAGGCAAACGAACAGAAAGAAAGGAAAAGAAAGTCAGTAACAGGAAAATAACAAGACACATGTCAATCAATATACTTACCTTTTTTTTTTTTGGTCTTTTTAAGACAGGGTCTCATTATGCAGTTCAGGCTGGCCTTGAGCTCACTTTTGTAGCCCAGGCTGGTCTCGAACTTGCATTGATGTTCCTGCCTCAGCCTCCTAAATGCTGTGATTACAAGCATGCACCATCACGTCCAGCTAGAACTGTTAATGTCAACGGTTTCAATTCACCATTGAAAAGAAAAGCATAGTTGGGAGGCTGAAGCAGGAGGATCAGTGCAAGTTTAAGACCAGCCTGGGCTGTAAAAGTGGGTTCAAGGCCAGCCTGAACCATATGGTGAGATCCTGTCTCAAAAAGACAAAAAAAAAAGGAAAGAAAGAAAGAAAGAAATGGACTGGCAGAATGGATCAAGAACCAAATGGGGGAAAAAAAAAAAATGCAATCATTGCAATATGTTCCCTATAAGAAAAACATTCAATTCAGAAAGAAATTCATAGGCAGAAAGTAAAAAAGTAGGAAGCAATTCTCCATGTCATAGGAGCCCAGAAAAAAAATCAAGGGTAACTATTTTATTTGTAGACAAAGTGGATTTCAATCAAAGACTGATTATGAGAGACAAATGTGTGCTAGGGAGATAGCTCAGCAGTGTAAGTGCCTGCCTGGCAAGTGCAAGGACCCAAGTTTAGGTCCTGTTGCATGCCATGTCAGCTCTGGTACCCTGGTTATACCATGCCATCTCCAAAACCAGGTATGGTGGTATACCCTTGTAATCTCAGCACTGGGGAGGCTGAGACGGGAGGATCTCTGTGAGTCTGAACTGACTAGCAAGACCCCATTGCAAATAAATAAAACCCCAATAAATAAAAATAAGTATTAATGAACATAAAAAAGTCAGGGTCTAAGCACCCGCCTGGTAAGCCAACGACCCAGATTTGATTCCAGGTACCACATATTATGCCAGCATATTGGTGCACACCTGTAATCTCAGCACTGTGGAGGCTGACTGAAACTGGAGGATCACTACAAATCTGAGCTGTGTAGTCGGACCTTATACTAAAGAAAAAAGTGAAATAAGCACCAATAAAATTTATTGGGGGACCTAAATACCCCATTGTCGCAAATAGATCAACTAAACAAAATAAAAAATGAAACATTAGAATTGAATGAAACTTCTGAACAAATGCACTTAGTAGATATCTGAAGTGTTCCACCTCACATCCTCAAAATACACATTCTTCTCAGCTGCACATATATGTTCTACAAAACAGAACACATACTAGCTCATAGACAGTGGTTCTCAACCTTTCTAATGCTGTGACCCTGCAATACAGTTCTTCATGTTGTGGTGATCCCAAACCAAAAAATAATTCTGGTGGCTACTTCAAAACTATAATTTTGCGGGCCCGGCGGAATGGCTCAGTGGTCTAAAGCGCCTGCTTGGAGAAGCTTGGGTGGCTTCAGGGACCGCGGTTCGATCCCGGGCACCACATGCTGCGCCAGCCCTGCCCTCGGGGCGGGCTGGGCCGGCCAGGGAAATGAGTGAATAAACAAACAAAGGTTCTGAAACAGGAATAAAAGTAATAAAAAAAAAAAAAAAGCCGGGCG
>PVJA010049698.1:0-13604 GCA_004027025.1 Myocastor coypus
TTTTTTTTTTTTTTTTTTTTTTTGTCGTTTTGACACAGGGTCTCACTATGCAGTTCGGGCTGGCCTTGAGCTCACTTTGTAGCCCAGGCTGGTCTCAAAGAAAGAGACAATTTTTAAAAAATGGTTTTTCATCTTTCAGTTATTTTCTCCTTTGGTACAGGGTCTCATTACGCACCTTGGACTCATGGTGATTCTCCTGTCTCCATCTCCACAGTTCTGGGATTACAGACATGCACCACCACACCTGGTTTTCGTGGCTGGCTCAGTGCAGGGCCAGCGTGGCATGTAGTGTTGGGAATCAAATTTGGGTTCTTGAACTTGCCAGGGAGATGCTTAAAGTGCTGAGCTATTTCTTTGGCCACAGAGGTATTTTTGGAATATAAAACTCAAAGTAAATGTATCACAATAGCACATTAAAGAGATGCCCGTCAAACTTATGAATGGGGTGTTCATGTAGATGTAGGGGTTTAATTTGTCCTCTTTTATTATTGAATATTGGCAGTGTGCTGGTCAATAACTTGAGTGGTAAACATGAGAACCATGGGAATATTTTGCAAAGAACATATATAATGATAGTTTTATTTGACAGTGAAAATAAAGTTGACTTATTGCTAGCATGTAAGGAATAGTGTTTTATATTTTTCTTTTCAAATGAAAAGTTGACAGCCAAAGCATTCTAGGTATACGCAAAAATAAACTCAGCTAGTTATTCTCTAACCCAGTTTTCATTGATACATTAGCATGGAAACAAATTCAAAAGTTACTTCCTGTACAGACATAATCAAAACATATTATAGTCAGCCAAACCTAATCTTCACAATTATATTGGCTCCATTGAAGGAATCCCATAGTAGTACAAGCTTCTAAGGTTCTTCCACCTAAAATAAAACATAAAACAGTGTTTATTATTTAAACAGTGTAATTGGTGCCCAGAAAACTACTACATATCACGCTTTTCTGGATGAATGTGAATGTTGTTCAGGCACCATAGTTGATTATTTTTGGAGACTCCCCTGCATCATCTGACTGGTTACATCTGGATTTGTCATGGGCACTAACAAGCTGCTTCTCCAGCCTGTTGGCTAGTACTCCAAGGCTCTTATTGTACTCATGATGCCTGCCAAGTCAAGGAAGGGCTTCACAATGAAGGCAGTGTAAGGCGCCTTTTTCAATTTTGTAAGGTAAATAACTAAATGCAAGTATCACAGGGATGGGGCAGAGGTGCGATAAATTGCAGAAGGGATGGAATGGATGTAGCTGCACCACCACCTCACTTATAACTTACTTTTTATGATAAGAATATTTAACATGAACAGCTTAATGTTAAAGACAGCTGTTAGCCAGGCATGGTGGTGCACACCTGTAATCCCAGCAATTGGGAGCCTGAGGCAGGAGGATCAGTGTAAGTTTGAGACCAGCCTGGCTTGCAAAAGTCAGCACAAGGTCAGCCTGAACTGCATAATGTCTCAAAAGAACAAAATAAATGAATAAATAAATAAATAAATAAATAAATAAATAATTCTGCTAATGTGCTGTATCATGTTTGTAGAGTGATATCTGATGAACTATCTTTTCATTCCTGGGAGAAATGCCACTGAGTCATGGTTAATGATCTTTTCAATATGCTACTGAGTTTAATTTGAGAACATTTTGCTGGGAATTTTACATATATTCTCATCAAGGTTAGAGACCATGTTTTTTTTTTTTTTTTTTTTTTTTTTTTTTTTTTTTTTTTTTTTTTTTTTTCTTTTTGTTGTAATTTTAAAATTTTTTTAGCATTCTTACTTGGCTTTGGTATCAGGATGTCGTGATTAATGGTCAATTTGTAAACCCTAGTTGAACTAAGTCGGCCTGGCTCTGGGTGTGAAAGTCCCATCTGAGAACTGTTGCCAACAGCATAGGACAACAGCAGAGGAAGATGGAGGGCTGTTGATTCCCCTAGAGAAGCAGTGCTCATTATAGAAGGTCTGGGTCCCACCTGCTGCTGAGGATGGCTGTGATACTTTTGCAGGGAGCTCTGGTCCTTACCTGATGTGTTGCTTCCTGACACCAGTGCAGATCCCGCTGGCTGCTGGCACAGATCCTCCATTCTGCTGGGCGAGACTTTGTAGCTTCCACCGCTGACCTCTGGGTCTTCCTGGTGTAGATCCTTAATATAGACTTGTATGAGATATTGCCTGTACTCTAAGCCTCCAGTTGGACTCATGGAAAACACTGCCACTAGTTTTAGGTCTTCATCTGGACTTTTGTAGAGTGTTGACATGGGATCCAGGCACTCAGCTGGATTCTTCGGGTCTCAAGTGTGTGAACAGATGGCTCACATTCTTTGCATTTGCATTTGGCTGTTTGGGTAAATACTATAAATAATTCTATAAATTATGTGTCCAATGTTAAATATTTTCCCTTGTAAAGCCTGACTATAACACAGGGTAATATAGACCTTATAGAAGGAGTTTTGACATGTTTCTTCCGCTTCAATTCTTGGAGGAGTTTGACAAGAATTAGTGTTCATTCATTTTAAATATTTGGTAGTATCCACAACTATAACCATCAGATTCTAAACTTTCCTTTAATGAAAGGATATTATTAATGAATGTTCCAATATGCCCATTTATTTTAAATTTTCTGAGATTTTCTAGATCTTCATAACTTAATTTGATAAGATGTATACATCTATGCCTTCATTGTTTCTTGGTTAGCCAATATGTAATTTGTGTACCAGTGTCTTACAGTTATTTATGTGTATATTGTATCAGTTCTGTATTCTAAAAATTTAATGCTAGTATCTCTTTGAATACTCTTCTATTCTTTTACCCCTCTTCACTCTTTTCAGCTCCAATGGCTCAAATTTTCAACCTATTATGTATTTTTATAAATTTGGTAAGTGTTGTTCTTTTCCCTTCTGAACATTTATGAATGACTGATATTTGAATTCACAAATCTTTTCTCTTGATTGCTCTACTCTGCCACTGAAGCTCTCTATTGATGTTCTTTTCATTTTGCCTGTTATATTGTCAATACCAGACTGTTTGACCTCTATGATTTCCCAACTTGAATTTTTTTTTTTTTTTGTCTTTTTGAGACAGGGTCTCACTATGCAGTTGAGGCTGGCCTTGAGCTCACTTTTGTAGCCCAAGCTGGTCTCGAACTCGCACCAATCCTCCTGCCTCAGCCTCCCAAGTGCTGGGATTACAGGCGTGAGCCACCACGCCTGGCTCCAACTTGAATTTTTTAATCTCTTAAAATCATTAAAGTAGTAAAAATTATGAACACAAAGAAAATAACCACACAAAAATGTGGTATAGAAGCTATAATTTTCTGGAAATATTAAATATTAATGAAGATGTATCACCCTTTGAGTATATCAAGTACATACTCAAACTTGATGAGTAGCAGTATTTATTAAAACGATGATCATTTCTCTCATTAATTTGCTTTTGAAATTTTGTCAATAATCAAATGTACAGATCTGTTTCTTTTTTTAAAGAGAGTACAAATTAGAATTAAAACAAAAAATTACAAGTGACACAGAATTTCACTTAAAGTAATTTGAATTTCACAGTATTTGTTGTAATACATAGTGTTGTCTTCCAACCAGTTATTCATATTATCAGATATGCATGTAAAGAAGAAAGAAAAAAGAAAGAAATGTATAAGAAGTTAAGAAGATAAAAAGTACAAACGATTGAATAAAGGAGATGAAACAAATTACAGCATTCCCTGCTCCTTTCCATAGACCAGCAGAAATGCACGGGACAGCTATGCAGACCACCATGCTTACAAACACAGAGCACAGGTCTATTTCTACACTGTTCTCTTCAGATATATCTACACCCAAATTTTCATTAAAGTAGCTTTATAGCAATGCTACGAATGAATTAATGTAAGTCTTGAAACATTAATTTTTCAAGTTTTTTTTTGCTACAATGATTCTTTGTATTACTATTGAAATTTTAGATACAACTCCTCAATTTGAACAAAATCTACTAGCATTGTGCTAAGTATTAACCTTGTATCCTTTCAGGATCTTTTAGAATCTTGATTTTTTCCTTTTAAATTAATTTTATTTGTACACTTTTGATATACGTAATAATCCCATTAATCACAAGGCATTTGCACCTGTACGTAATACATTTTGATCCTTCCTTTTCTCCCAGTCCCCTCGCTTCCCTTCAACCCCTCTTCCCATCCTTATTTACAGAAGTTCGCTTCCATTTGTTTTCTATTTTTCCTTTCCTCCCTCCTTGCCTGCCTTGTTCTCCTTCCCATTTCAGCAGTTTCTTTTTCTAATACTATATTAAAAAAAAAAAATAAAGAGGCACGATTGCAGGATTAGCAGCAGTACTTTCTCAACTCCATTTCAAGTTTTCTCTTTAAAAAAAAATTATTTGTTTATTTGTTACAGCGTCTCACTATGCAACTGGGACTCATAATGGTCCTCCTATCTCAGCCTTCCAGAGCTGGGATTATAGGCCTGTGCTATCATGTGTATTTTCAGGGGCCAGCACAAAGGCCGGTATGTATGTGGTACCAGGGATCAAACTCAGGTCCTTGCACTCGCCAGGCAGGGGCTTCGACCAATGAGCTCTGTCCTCAGTCACACTGTGTCAAGTTTTTGAAGATTGCTTCCAACTACATCATCATGTGCATCCTCTGCCATTGTTCTAGGACATTTGTCCCCACTCATTGCTTTCCAGTTGCTCATCTTCCTCTTTGCAGCTGTTTGGTTTGTCTCTTTGCTCCACAAATAAACACCTCAGTCTTACAATTCTTCTGTGTACTTGAAACAAATGACAAGTGATATTTTCACTACCAGAGACATTGCACATCTAAGAATATGTTCTTAAACTAAGAAATTACAAGTGTGTCATAGACTTTTTCTACATGAAACTAGTTTAGAAGGGGAAATCTTTTAGATTAAAATTATTAGATAATAAAACCAAAATATTGTCAAGAAATGTAGTAGTCATTCTCAATTTTTTGTAAATTCATGTGTTTTTACATTTTCATACAAAGTTTTTAAAATACCTTGGGAGAATAATCTGAAGTTTGGAGATTAATTAAACAAGTTAAATATATTAATAATCTATAGTATTAGAATGAAATACTGTGCATTTCCTAAATTATTTATGAGTTTTAACAACTTTTTGATGGAGCATTTAGGTTTTCCTATTAATAAAATCATCTTGAAATATACATAAGTTAATATTCTTTCCATTTAAAATGTTGGGGTTTTGCCTAATAGCTCTTCCTAAGACTTCTAGAATACATTACACAAAAGTAGTAGGGGCTGGAGAGATAGCTCAGCAGCATAAGCACCTGTCAGTCAAGTGCAGGGTTTATAGTTTGATCCCAGTTACACAAGCAAACAAAAAAACAAGCAAACAAGGGTAATAAAGGTGACAGCTTTGTCTTCAGACAGACATTAAGGGAATATTACAAAGGGTTCAGTACGGTATTTGCTATGTGTTTTTCATTTATAGCTTATATTACTTTGAGATATGCTTCCTCTATAGCTGGTTTGTTGAGTGATCTAGAAGCTTATTAAGTATGTTTTTGCATTTGTTATTATCATAGTTTTTCTTCTGTAAATTTGCTATATTCACTGATTGTGAATGTTGAAGTAACCTCACATTCTTTGTATGAATTTCACTTAATCATGACATATGATCTTCATACTTATTATTGAAGTTGGTATTTTTTATTCTATTTTATGGGACCAGGGATTGAACTCAGACCCAGCACTTATTTTACTGAACTATTTTCCTGGCCCCTTCATACATATTATTGAATTTAGTTTGCTAATATTTTGTTGAGAAATTTTACATCTACATTCACTCAGGAAATTGGACTATGAATTTTATTGTCAGTGCTGATGTTCTTTGCTAGGGTGTTTTTTTGGCGGGGGGTACTGGCGTTTGAACTCACAACCTAGCACTTGCCAGGCAGGCACTTGTGCCACTGAGCTATCTCCCCAGCCCCCCTAGGTTTTTGTATAATAGTAATTCTAGTCTTGTAAGAGGAATTTGGCTTCCACTTCAGAGTTCTATGCTATTTTACAAAGGATTAGTCTTTACTTTAAATGTCCAGTTGTGGTTCAGAGGTAAAGCCTTATAGGTACAAGGAGACTTAATTGTTGGCTCAGTATTTTTAATTAGTTGTATTGGTACACTTTTGATATACACAGTGATTGCACTCATCAAAGGTGATCCTGTACCTGGTTTATCTCAAATTTTCTTTCTTTTTTATATATTTAGTACAGGGTCTGCTGGGTCTCACTACACAGATCAGATGCATAGTGATACACCAGTTTCCAGCCTCCCAAGCGCTAGAATTATAGGCCTGTGTTACTATGTCCAGTCTCCTTTCCTTCCTTCCTTCCTTCCTTCCTTCCTTCCTTCCTTCCTTCCTTCCTTCCTTCCTTCCTCTCTCTCTCCATCACCATCTCTCTCTCTTTCTTTCTTTTTCTTTCTTTTCCACTTCCCTCTTCTTCTTTCAACCTTTATTCCCCTCCTTCTTTTAAAAACTTTGCTTCCGTTTTTTCCTTCTTTTCTTATTTTTTCTTTTGCCTGTCCTTGTCTTTCCATTTCCTCATTCCTGTTCTCCTTCCTGTTTGGACATTTTCCTCCCACTTTCTTATCTCTATCCTCAATTTGCTCCTAACCCTTTTTGTGTCTCACACAGGAGAAAGAATGTGATATTTATACCAAGGTGTCCAATTTATTTCACTTGAAAGTATGATCACAAGGTACTGGAAAATGTCTCAAATTTGTCCTTCTTTATGGCAGAGTACTACTCTATTGTATAGTAGAAATCACTTTCTTTATCCATTCCTCCACTGATGCATAGCTGAGGTATTTGCAAGGACATAATATTACTTACTTAGATTTTTCATTTTTCTTCATTCTAACCTGGGAGATTGACTCTTTTTAATAATTTATGTAGCTTTCTAGATATTTTATTTGTTAACATCTAAGTGTTCAGAACAGTTCTTTATTATATTTTGTTGTATTCCTGTGGCATCCATGTAATATCTGCTTTTTATAACTGATTTTATTCTTCTCTTTTTTTCTTGTTGATTCTAGCTAAACATTCACCAATTTTGTTTATATTTTAAAAAACATTTCCTTTTCTCACTGATCCTTTACAATTTTTAACTTTTGATTTTATTTGCTTTTCTGCAGTCTTCATGCTCCTTCCCTTGTCCTACTCTTTGTCACTTTGCTCACGCTCACCTAGACCCTTGAGCTCCACTGCTCTGCCCCCTGAGCTCTTCTCCTTCTGCAGTAATTTACCTTTCTAAACTTCACTCTCCCTTCTGTTCTTGCTGAATCCAACAGACTTTAATGTTTCTGGTCACTTTCAATTGTTTCTAGAAGTTTTTGGATTTCCTGTTCAAGTATTCCTTGCTAATTCAGGGGCATATTGCCCATTTCTGTGTATCTTATAGTGTATATGATTCTAGTTTTATTCTATTGTAGTCTTCAATAAAAACACCCTGAAGTAATTTTTGTTTATTTGTTTGTTTTTATATTTTTGTACAGAGTCTACAAAATCTCACTATGTACTTCCGACTCACAGGGATCCGCCTGGGTTCAGCCTCGCAAGAGCTGGGATTACAGGTGTGTGCCACCATGGCTAGTCTCAATCGCAACCACAGCATGCTCGTGGGGTGGGGCCAGCACGGCACACTGGAGGTCAAACCCCTGCCGCTGTGTCTGCCTAAGCAGGCACTTTGATCCGCTGAGCTATTTGGCTGGCCCATTAATTAATCTTTTAAGTTATTGAAGCTTAATTTATATCCTAACACATGGTCTTCCCTAAAGAATGGTCCATGAACTAATGATACAGTCGGCATACTCATGATGTGGAAAGCAATGTTCTGTTCAGTCCTGTCCATTCGCCTCATAATGTGGCTCAACTCTGGTTTTATTGTTGCAGTTGTTGGCTTTCTACTTCAGTGCCCTGCCCCGTGTTGAAAGTGGAGGGTTGAAATTTTCAACTACTGCTCTATGAGAGGCTAGCTTCATACCTAACAATATTTGCTTTGTACATTTGGCTGGTTCTCCTAGTGCATATATTAACAGTTGTTACATCTTCTTGCTGAATTAATACTTCTATTAATATATAATTAGGGGTTTCTATTCATAGTATTTGAATTAAATTCTGTTTTATTCTGTAAGGGTACCTATGCCTTCTTAGTTTGGGTGTCTATTTGCATGGTGTATCTTTTCCCAATCCTTCTTACTGTCGAAATCTTAAGCAATATAGTAAACTCCTTGTAGGATATGTATCTTGTCACTCTTTCTGCACATTTGGTTAGTCTTGTTTTCTGATTGATGAGTTCAATCCATTTACTTTCAGGTTATCATTGGCATCTATGGACTAACTACTATCACTGTTCTGTTTTCTGATTTTTTAAAATGTGATGTTTCTTTTTATTTCTCTTCTTACTTATCTGCAATTTGTAGTTTTCTGTCATGCCACATTTGGATCTGCTTTCTGTTGTGTGTGTCTAGCATGTTTGATGCATTTTCTATTTTCTATTCATGATTCTATTCATTTTCATTTTCTATTCATGATGCTAATTGCCTTTCTTTTATTTCTAGCAAAATATGTCCTTGAGCATTTCTTATTGATCTGATAGTAAGGAATCCTTCACATTATGCTGCTTTCAGAAAGACTTCATGTTTTCATTGAAAAAAGGTAAATTTACATGACATAATTTCTCAGGTATCAGTTTTTTTCAATAGTGTGAATGTTTAATATATCTCACATATCTTGTAGGGATTATTTTTTTTGCCCCCATAGCAGTGGCTGTTGTACCAGCCAAGGTTGTTGGGAAAGGGGGTCCAATGCAAGTTCCTTATTTAGAGGCAAACACACACTAGGACCCCTAAATTGGATCTGAAGCTCGTGACGACTGAACTAGTCTGACAATGGGCTGCAGCTGCACTCTGGTGAGACACACCTGGCATTTCCCGACTAGCCCTTCCCCACAGTGTGCATCCAATTTCACTTGGGCTGAAGTTGCCGTTCTTTCTGTTCTTTTCTCTAGGGTGCCTTGGTGATTTTGTGACACGCAGTAGTTTCAGCATCCCTTGATCATTTCTAGGATTCGCCTCCAGATTCTTTTCTTCAAAGACGTTTGTTTTGCTGCCTTGGCTGTTCTTTGTGAAAAAGAACACTGCTTATCAGCTTTCTTGGCTCTGTTTTCCAAGCATCTGAATTCTTATTTTTATTTTCCTTCCCTAGTAAGTACTGTGTATTTTTATTTTAATGTTAAGTTCTACTCAAAAACATTTTTATTTTCTTTTTCTTCTTAGAGAAGATCCTGTCCTCCGTCTCCCACTTTCTGGCCTCCCGGATGCTCTCGCCTGTTCTCTCAAAAGCCACTCACATTTGTTCTTTGCCTCAATGTTATGGCTGTTTACTGGATGAGAAACATCCCTTGTCCCAGAATACCGATGACGCTTCTACTGAGAATGTTCTCCTTAGCGCCAGTGGATTAGGTCAGTACAGCGAGATAGATATAATCTAGAATGGGTGGAACCCCGCTTCACTCTTCTCCAAACTATCTTCCTGACCCAGATGAACTCTACAGGAGCAAACAAACAGTCCCCCAGGCAAGCTGAGCATCTGTAACATACAAAATCTGGTGAATTCTTGATTGTGTAAGATTTTATAAACTTTAACATGCAGTAACATTGAAGACATCATGCAGAGGGCCGGCCAAATAGTTTAGTGGACTAAAGCCCCTACAAGCAGGAGCAGGGGTCAGAGGTTTGATCCCCAGGCCTTCCTTGCCAGGTGCACCTCCAGGGTGCACTGAGACCTTAATTGAGACTGAGGTAATCCCAGATCTTGCGAGGCTGTAAACAGGCGTATCATTCCCTATGAATCTCATCTAGCAGTGAGACCCTAAACACCCTGTAGGCTGTTCCCTAAAAATATAAATCAGTCAATCAATCAATCAATCAATCAATCATCATGCAGGGCAGATGATAATATTTCACCCTTCTTAATCCTAAGAGGCAGTATCCAGGCTTTCAGGTGGATTCACCAACATAGTAGATTCTTCCAGGAGTTTGCTGTGAAAGTCAAAAAGACTAGATCAAAATATACAGTCTGAACAGTAATTCTAAACTATTGCTCAAGAGCTCTTTGGCCAGAGTAAATATCCTGATCAAGGAATGCTACTTAATGTCTTCTCAAATCATCCAAACAGAATTCTTGGGTAATGCTCTTATTTTAGCTGAAGGCTTCAATAAATTCAAATACCCTTTCAAATGAAAACAAACCCAGGTATTTCTGCCAGTTTAAGCTGTAATTTGAGCTATGTTTAGAAGAAACAACTAAAAAAAATTGAGTCTTCTGAACTGAGATACTCTTATTTTCAAACTTTGTTACTAGCTTAAATAGTCATTCCTGTTACAATTTATTTGTTCTAATTCTCTCAGTCATCACTGTAGCTCAGCTTCAGTCCCTGTGAGTGGGATGTTATTGAGGCTCATACCTCCTATCGAAAAGATCTTGCCTTCTCAGAGATGCTTTACTTTTCAGGTACAGAGTAAAACATGGAATAGGATACTTTCAATAACTAGATGATGGTGATATTGTTTCAGTCAGTCTTAATTTGATCAGAGGTGTCAAAGACAATGTCTAGTCAATCATTTCCTCATGGGCACAAAACCCGAGTACCAGGATTATTATGACAGCATCTCTGCCGTGGTAGGCATGCGCAGTCCTGGGATGGGCGTACCTGCATCTGACAAGACAGCATAATTTTCAAGGTGTGAAAGGTGGACCTCTTAGTTATATCCTTAAGCCTTGTTCCTTATCTATAGCTTGGCATCCTTAACAAAGTTCTTTCTGCAGTTTAGTTGGTAATTCATCCAGTCATCCAATGTTCTCTAAATTTTTCTGTTTTTGAAAAACTGTATTTGCTTAGAACAAAAAAAATTATGGTGCTCAATGCATTTTATTAGTGTTTATTAGTAATAATATGAGTTTTATTCTTAAATTTTGGAATAATCCTGTACCTTATTTTAATTATTTTTATCCCATTACCCTGTTCTCCCCACTCTCCTCATCACTACTTTCCTGACATCTCTAATTGTATATATTAGTGTATATGTGGCTCCTTGGTTTATAAATTTAATTTGTTTCATAAGTGTTGGGTAAGCTGGCTGCATTTGTGCTTGGGTGGGGAAGATGGCTCTGGTCATGTTGTTCACCAGATGTAGTGCTTGCTAATGGAAGCAAAGTTTTCCCGGAAACTTTTGTTTGCAAACCAAACTGTCTGCCAAGATAAGTGTTCATGAACTAAGGCATTACTGTGAGTGTGTGTATATCAAAGTCTGAATCGAAGCCTGGCCACTGCCCTCTGCCTAAGCAGGTGCTTTAGTCTGCTATATGACTGGCCCTTGTTTTTCTAATGTAGGCACTCCTGTATAATTTCTTCTTCCAAATTGTAAAACTAAGTTATTTCCATTCTTATAAAGGTAAACATGTAGTGCTGGGGATGTGTCACAGTGACATCTCATGAATTCCAGTAGGTTGTTTTTGAATTTTCATTAAATTCTAGATATTATTTAATTTCATTTCTAACAAACTGGTTGCTGAGAAGTTTGTTGTTTAATTTTTATATATTTCTGGGATTCTTGTAGTTTCTTTTGTCATTTATTTCCAATATCATTGCACTGTGACCAGATAATATGCATGGGATAATTTCTGTTTTCTTGCATATATTTAAACAGGACCTATGCACTGATATGTGGTCTATTTTGGAAAATGTCACATGTGCAGCTGAATAAAATGTATATTCAGAAGTGGTTGGGTGGAACACTTTGTGTGTGTTTACCAAGTCTAGTTGTTCCAAGTTCTGGTTCAGTTCTGTGACTTCTTTGCTAATGTTTTGTCTGCTTGACTTACATTTTTGGGATAAAGGTATGTTATGGTCTCCTGTTAATATGGTGGTATTGGATATAATATTTTTCATGTCCATTAAGATTTGTCTTATATAACTCGGTGCTCCCATTTTGTGTGCATATATATTTATGAGTATTACCTCTTCATCTTGAATTTTTCCCTTAGCCAGTATGTAGTGGCCTTCTTTATTTTGATTGATCAATCTTGGTTTGAGTTTTAGACTCTCTGCAAAAAGGACTGCTACCTCTGCTTTTTTGTTTGTTTGTTTGTTTGTTTGTTTTGAGGTGCTGGAGTATGTAGAACTGTTCTCTATCCTTTAACTTAACCTGTGAGTTTCGTTATGGGTTAAGTGTGTTTCTTGTATACAGCATATTGTTGGATTTTGTTTCCTTATCCATTCTGCCAGTCTATTTCTTTAAGTTGGAGAACTGTGTCCATTTACACTGATGGTTATAACTGAAATGTATTGACTTGTGACTGACATGTCTTTTACTTACTATTGTTTATCACTTTATCTCCTGAGTTTAATTGATTGCCCTATTTGGTTGGTTCTTTCTGTTCTCATTTGTGGAGTTAGGGTCATTTTGGTCTCTCTCTAAAATATTTTTTTAGTAGTCTGTGTAGTGTTGGCTTTGACATCATGAAGTTCTTTAATTGTTCCTTGTTGTGGAAGTATTTCACTTCTCCCGCATACTTGAAAGAGAGTTTTGCAGGGTATAGCAGTCTGGGCTGGAATGTGTTTGCATGGTGGACTTGAAGCACTCTGCTCCATGCTTTTCTTGACTTAATGGTTTGTGAAGAGAAAACTGCTGCTATTCTGATGTGTTTTCCTTTAAACATGATCTGTTTCTTTTCTCTAGAGGCTTTTAGTATGTTATTTTTCTGCTGGATTTCCAGGATCTTGACTATTATATGTCTGCGTGTGTTTTTGCTTTTTATTTTTTTTTCTTGTTTCAGAACGTTTGTTTGTTTGTTTATTTATTTATTTTAAATGTTATTTATTTATTTTTTCTTGTTTCAAAACTTGTTTGTTTATTTTTATGGCCAGCTCAGCTTGCCCTGAGGGCAGGGCTGGCACAGCATGTGGTGCCGGGGATCAAACTGTGGTCCCTGCAGCCACCTAAGCCTTCCTAAGCAGGCGCTTTAGACCACTGAGCCATCCTGCTGGGAAATACACTTAATTTTTTTTTTCCAGGGACATCAGGTGACAAAACAGATACTGGCTCACCTTTGTGAATTATTATCATAAAATTACCAATGATTTTTGTATCAATAATAGAAAGTATTGAGCATAGGTAATAGGCAGAGCCATGTTTTTAAATTATCCTTGAAATGGGTGAAGAAATAGGTAGGGAGCCAGGGATGTACCTTTTTTCCTGTGTTTTGTTTGACTGTGGATAAATAACGTGAGTAATAGTTGCTGCAAAGGTATGAGGAGCCAGCCAGGCCTGGTGGCATACATCTGTAATCCCAACACTTGGGAGGCTGAGGCAGGAGGATCATTGTGAGTTTGGGAGCATCCTGGGCTACAAAAATGAGCTCAAGGCCAGCCTAAACTGCATAGGAACTGAACTTCCTGAGACCCTGTCCCAAGAAGCCAACAAAAAACAGAAGACGAAGAAAGAAGAAGAAGAAGAAGAAGAAGAAGAAGAAGAAGAAGAAGAAGAAGAAGA
>PVJA010049699.1:0-13615 GCA_004027025.1 Myocastor coypus
TTTTTTTTTTTTTTTTTTTTTAAAGATGTGGCTGCCCGTGGGACAAGGAGCAGAAGTGACGCACAAGGAAGAGGAGGGTTTTTGTTTGTTTGTTTGTTTTGTTTTGTTTTTATTGTTTCAGAACCTTTGTTTATTCGCTCATTTTTATGGCCGGCTCAGCCCACCCCGAGGGAAGGGCTGGCACTGCACGTGGTCCCGGGGATCAAACCGCGGTCCCTGAAGCCGCCCAAGCTTTCCTAAGCAGACGCTTAGGACCACTGAGCCATCCAGCCCCAACACACTATTTTCTATTATCTGGTAATTCTAACATTTACAAGTTAGCATTTTGTCTCTCAATTTTTTTACATGAAGGAAAAATTCAGACCCACGTGCTTGTTCTGCCTTATCTATCCATCAGGCACGACTCTGAGTGAATTTCTGTTTGATTTAGCAAAGCTATTTGGGAGTCTACTTGGACCCAGCTATAGGTCTCTTGTACCAAGAGACAGAGCTGCTTTGGAAAATCACGTGTGAATCATTCAACCAACTCACTCACCAGGCTTTTGTAATTATATTTGACTTTCTTGTGAAGTTTTCCACCAAGAAAGAAAGTACTGGACTGGCTGAGTTGACTGTACTCAGGATGACAGTTATATTTCTCATTGTAAATGAACAAATCAATATTTAAGTTTACTCTGAAATATCTTGGGACTTGCACAACATGGACCAACAACTCTAAATCTTATCAACACTAAAACAGTGGAAACATTGAGTTTCTAGATTTGGATCATGACAAATGCATTAAGGAATTTCCAGTGGTTAAGGGCCCTTTGCAGCTGGTTTTCTCTGTAAATACGTTTCTGTGTCAAAATGTTATTTGTCAGTTTGCACAGTTCCCTAACTTAATTTCCGTAGTTAAGTTACAACAGGTGACTTGAGTGCATCCCCTGAAAAATAATTACTATTTCCTGATTTATACAGTGATTTTCTTTACATAAGCACATCTTGAAAAAGCTTAATGTGTCTTCAATAATAACCAGAAAACCAAATTAATTGTCAATTCAAAATATTGAGAAGCATTTAACAAAAACTACTGAAGTTTTATTATTTCTTTAAATGGTTTTCTTTTCCTGTATTTTTGCACTGGCTGATTTGTGGCAATTTTTAATACTTACATGCTGAGAAATAAACCTTCAGTAATTAAATGTGCTGAAACAAACTATGGCTAATTTTTCCAGAAATGAGGGTAATCCAGGAGACAAAGAAAATGTGATGTTTTTCTTTTGTTAAACTATCATCTCAGCAGGCACAAATAACTATAGTAATTATTGAGTTAAATACACCCCCTTAATGTAATCTGATGCATAAATAAAGTGAAATTTACTGAAATCCTATAGGTAGGGATACATAGGTTTACAGAGGTTCTATATCCTGTGGAATTTCATAGAACTAGTAAGACCCAGTTGAAGGGCCAGCCAGATAGCTCATCAGATTAAACCGACTGCTTAGGCAGACAATGCAACTGGGGTTTCATCCTGTGTGTTGTGCTGGCCTCACCCCCAGAATGTACTAAGAAAGTGAATGAGACTGGGCATGGTGGCATGTGTCTGTAATCCCAGTGCTTTAGAGGTTGAACAGAGGAGAATCACTATGAGTTCTATCTGTGTAGTGAGACCCTGAAGACCCTGTACTAAATACATACATACACACATACATACATACATACATACAGGAAATAAAGACCCAGTTGAACTCTTTCTTTAAGACTCTGTATGAAATTTCTCTGTATCTTATACTATTGGTACCTGGAACTCTTTTTTATTCTGTCTCTCTCTCTCTCTCCTCTCCTCTCCTTCCTTCTCCCTTTTCCTTCCCCTTCCTTTCCTTCCTTTCTCCTTGTCTTTCTGTAGTACTGGTTATTGAATCAAGGGCCTTTGCATGCTAAACAAACTCTACACTGAGCTACATCCTCTGCCTCTTTCCTGAAATTTGTAATGGCAGTACATGAAGCAAACTAAATATGTACATATAAAGAACTCATATATGAACAATATAAATGCACTTAAATTTAATGCTATATTGCATTGAATCAAGTTATTGTGTCATCAAATTATACTTACAGCACATAATTTGGCATATTAATAAAAATATTAGGGTAATTATCATTAAAAACTAGTTATTCCCTATTACTTTACCACACATATGGCAGTTTTGTGTCTTGCTATACACCTAGACCTCCCAAATTTGTTCCAGCAAAGTATATTTTGTTATTTTTGAATGAATACATGAAAAAATTCCAGTGCACTGAATGGATAAAGCGTACAACTTTCTAAATAGTTTTAATCAGCTGTTGTTAGCAGTGGTACCTGTTTTGCCTACCTGTTCTCCACAAGGAATAAGTCAAGATACCTGTATGTGTGCTGCTTATCAAAATGGAAAAATATATGATGCTTTCACAATATCATATCCTATGCTATCAAATTTATTTCTGTTAAGAGAATTTCTGTTTTGTTAAGCTTTGGTATGAGCTAAATCTTTGCATTATGGTGTTATGTAACATATCAATGGAAGAATTCTCCAAAGACTAACACCCAGCTTCCTATATATTTCATGCACAGTTTTTCCCCCTATCCATAACCCTTCAATACTAAGTTCCTTAGTAGACATTTATGTAATGGGAAAATATTTGGTCCTGTATAATCATGTTACAACACTGTACCAGTGAGTAGAGTGTATAAGTTTCTCTGGAGCCACTGTTACATGGAACTGCCAGAAATATCTTTTGTTGGACAAAACTGAAAGAAAAATCCTAATACACTCGAAGTAATGTTTTCCAAATTATCTTTACCTCTGTCGTGTCCCATGAGTTTATTTGCCCACACCAGGGACATTTGGATGGAATTAAATATAAAATGAATGCCATAATGCCATAATGAGAATAGTGCACAACAAAAAGCTATCTTAATTGTCAAATTTTATAAAACACATGAATGTGAACTTGTTACTTGACGTCTCATGGATTTTTAAAAAATCGAACAAGTGAAGGGTCATAGAGCTAGAGCACCCTTAAATGCTTGTGAACCATGCAGCTCCCCTAGATTGTGCTTCTGATAGATGCCTGAATCTATTGTTCTGCACTGTCGACATGTAACATATCCATGACTAGAATTTTTAGCATCTGTCCTCTTCCTTGACAGTAAAGTTCATGCCAATCCCACATAATTTAGTTATCAACCAAGTAGATGGCTTACTATTCATTCCTACAAGTGTCCCAAGCTTCAGAGTGCTCTGCCAGGCTAAGTATGTGGTACTTCAAGAATTCTTGATTTTTCACTGTCCATTTCGTTAGCTTAAATAACAACACAGTTGAATGGCAATCAAAGACTTAAGAATTAAACAATGAAGTGACTGGAAGCAGAAAAGAAAAGAACAAAACCATGCACTTATGTACACAGGATGAATTAGATATTGGTCCTAAGAACCTTTAAAAGATTTTTCATACTTGGGATGCCTGTCATTCTGGTCTTTCAGAGGTGTAACAACAACAAAAAAAAGAGGTTGATTACGAGTAGGCTTAAATCAACAGACTCCAATATTGCTAGTTTCACTGGTAACCCAATGCAAATAAGTAACATTGGACTGTGTATACAGCTACTTCTTTTCAGCTCAAAGAGAAGAATTGTTTTTTTTTTCTTTTTTTCATTTTTTTCTTTTCTCTTTCCTTACCAATATCGATCAGAAAATTCTTCATGTTTACACCCTCTGCTCTGTATAACTATTACGAAGACAACCCTATACAATGTGTCAATTATTGAGAATGCACTACTACCATGTTTTGAAACTATCTTATTGTTATTTCTTATTAAAAATGATAAAATAAAAAATTAAAAAAAAAGATTTCCCTAGTGATCTAACTTCTTTTCTAGTTTTGAAGCCAAATAATTTTTTCACTGTGCACTGCCTTCCGTTTCCTGGCCCAAGGTCCACCCCCATCTCGGGCCTAAAACCTAATGTCCTGCCTCTCAGGAGCAGCTGAACTCACTACTTCAGACCCACCCCCATTACGAGATGCTGTAATTCTACTAATAAATCTCTGCACCTCAGCTGGTTGTGTTCAAGTCTGAAATCAGCCTAACTTATACAAAATGTTTCACTTAGCTCACTGTATGTGTCATCAAAATATGGTGAGTACTTAACTTTTGAAAGTTACTAGAGTAAAATTCACATTGCCACATACTCAACTTCATGTTGAACACACTTCATTTTGATTGTCTTAATGTCATGGATCAATTTTTTTTATTTTTTAAAGAGAGTACAAAATAACAATAAAAATAATAGGTTATAGAGATTTGACTAAACAAAGTATGAAGTCTACAGTATCTGTTCTATTGTGTAGTGTTTCTTCAACTTAATTGTTCAGATTAACAAATACATGCAAGCGAAATTGGAAAAAGTGTTACAAGAAATGAAGAGGTCAGCCTGATAGCTCAGCAGACTAAAGCACCTGCTTAGGCAAAGTGCAATGGGTGGGGTTCAATCCTGGGTGTGCCATGCTGGCCCTGTCCCCAGGGCACTCTGAGAAGGTGATTGAGACAGTGTGGTGGCGCATATCTGAAATCCCAGCATTCAAGAGGCTGTAAACAGGAGAATGACCACGAGTCTGATCTATGTAGTAAGACCCTGAACACCCCATAGACCCTGCCCTAAACACAGAAAAAAAAGAAAGAGAAAAAATAAGAAAAGAAGACAAAAAATTAAACATTAATTGCTCTTTTCCATAGACCAGCAGAAACCCACAGTATAATTGTCCAAGCCATCCTGCATACATACATAGATAAATCTCTTTCCCCCACTCCCTCTCCTGTCCTTCTCATATCAGTAATTCCTTGCTTTGGAGCAGATTCATTTCCTTTACACAGTATCTATTGTACTATTCAGATTTCATTTACTCTTTCAGGTTGTTATGGTTTATGTCTAGTTGTCCCCCCAAAACCTTATACAATCATGAGGCAGGGACTTCTAGAGTTTGAGAATTGACTCATTATCCACTGGGATTGTATGTTTTAGTACTGATGGGACTACGATTCTGAGTACTGCTGGAGTTATTTGACACATTACCCCCTGGGATTATGTGTTTTAGTACTGATGGGGTTATCAGTCTGAGTACGGCTGGGATTATGTGTGTGGCCTAAGGTGGGTAGGCTGAGGCAGAGAGTCTGAATGTAACATAAAAGACAGACAGGGAGACAGACTCTCACTATTGCTCTCTGCTCCCCTGGTTGTTCGGTTGCCTCTGTCACCGCATTGTTGCTGTTCCACTGCCATGAACTCCTGCTCTCTGCCACGTGCTTCTCTGCCTTGGAGCCAGCTGAGTATGGACTGAAACTTCCAGTAACTGTGAGCTAAATAAAGCTTTCCTTCTTTCATTTTCAGTGTCAGGTATTTGTTCCAGCAATGAGTAAAAAGTAACTAAGACAGAATTTGGTACCAGAAAAGTGGGGTCGTTGCTGTGGCTATGCCTGACAATTTGGATTACAAGCTTTTGGGAATAGCTTATGGGAAGAGATAGGAAAGGTTCAGACATGTCGCCTGCAAGCCAAGTGCTAGAAAAGCTTTGGCTGTTCTGTTTGGGAGATTCTGGTCACAGTTCAGACCGGAAAACTGGCTTGAAACATGGGTATAAAGAATGGCTTATGAGCAGAGAGAGCAAATATTTGGAGAGGTCGTCTACTTGCAAAGAGCTGGAAAAGCATCTGCTGTTCTGTAGAGGAGATTCTGGTGAGAACTCAGACCAGAAGACTGACAGAAGGCCTGCCTGTAAAGGCCAAGTTGAGAATGTTTCTGCTGGGAAAAAGGACAGTATTGGTCATTGGACTCCAGATGATTTGTGCTATGGATTTGCTGAAAGTCTGTCCTAATTTTACTCATGCCCAGAGACTTTGCCTAAGACTGAGATTAAGCATGGTGGGCTGATTAATCTTTCAAGAGATATTTCAAACCAGCAAACTATTGGGGCAGTGGCATGGTTGTTATTTGTGGCTTTTAGCCAGATTTATGTTGATAATCAGCAGCAAAGAGCCAAGCAGGATGATTTAAAATATTGTGACTTTAGCCAGGATTGAAGCACCAGGAGAGCTATGGACTGCAAAGATGGAGCTGAAAGGATCTCCATTGCTAGGAAGGAACCAGAAAATCAAAAGTATGGGCTGAGGGAATCACAAGAGGTGGCAGCCCTCTATCCTTTGCAGCACCAGAATTGCAAAGGAGAGAGGCTTTGCATTGAGAAGAAAGCCACAGAGTACCAAGTACCAGAATGGCAGCAGCAGCCAAAGCAGGTTCCAAAATGGCACCAGCATGGAGAATTTGTTCCTTGGAATCAAGGTGAGAGTGTTCATCAATCCAGGAACTCCACCCCTACAATCAAGAGAGATGGAAGCCTGGCTACTGCTCCACCTGGCAGCAGACCTTGGTGTCATCCATGTGGCATTGGTTTTAGGCTCATCCAGAATGAAGTAGTTTTTAGGTTAAGAAGGCTTCCACTTTGGTTTCAGAAGGCCTGGAAGCCCAGGCAGTGTGCTATTGAGAGGACAGTGCGTGAAGCAGAGTGAGAAGCCTATTCAGTGGAAACCCCGGAAGTTTAGAAAAGCCAGAAATGCGCATCTTCTAAGGGAAACTGCAAAGAAGGAGCTCAGCCACCCTAAGAATGAAGCTATGGAAATTACCACCAAGAATGTAGTAGGAGCAGAGCTGCATGGAGTACACAACTCAGTGCAGACTATTTTGGATGCTCTAGTTTGAGCTATGGGATTTAATGTTTACCCTGCTAGATTTTGGACATGTGTTGGTCCCAGTGTTTTGCATTACCCAGTTATATGCAACTTTTGGAATCATAATGTTTATCTTATGCCTTTGAATGTTGGATATGTTTAACTTTTCTATTGTACAGGGGCTCACAGTTGAGAGTTTGCCTTGGATCTTGGAGGAGACCTGGGATTTGGATTTTTCGGCAATGCTGAAACTGTTGGGACTTTGGTAACTCTTCCAGATGGACTAAAATGTCTTTTGCATAAAGTGATATGTATGAGACTTTGGGAGGCCAAGGGAGGAATGTTACAGTTTATGTCTAATTGTCTCCCCCCAGTGCTTCATGCAGTCATGAGGTGCAGACTTCTACAGTTTGAGACTTGACTCATGATCCACTGGGATTATGTGTTTTAGTACTGATGGGGTTATCGGTCTGAGTATGGTGGGATTATGGGGGTGGCCTAAGGTGGATAAACTGAGGCAGAAAGCCTGAATGTAATATAAAAGACAGGGAGACAGACTCTGGCTGTTGCTCTTTGTTCCCCTGGTTGCTCGATTGCCTCTGTCACCATATTGTTGCTGTTCCGCTGCCATGAACTGCTGCTCTCTGCCATGTGCTTCTCTGCTTTGGAGCCAGCTGAGTATGGACTGAAACCTCCAGTAACTATGAGCTAAATATATCTTTACTTCCTTGATTTTAGATGTTGGGTATTTGTCCCAGCAATGAGAGAAGAGTAACTAAAACACAGATTTTTTTTTTTTAATACTAGGGAGATAATTGCATGTTTGCATATGCAGGTCTGACTTATTTCACTTAAGTCTATGGTTTCTAATTGAATCCATTTATCAATAAAAGCCTCAATTTATCCTTTTTTGTAGCTGAATAACACACTTTTGTACAAAAATAGCACATCTCCTTTAACCATTCCTCAGTTGATGGGCATTTGGGCTCCTTCCAGGATTTAGCGATGACAAATTGTGTTGCTATAAACATGGGTGCACATATATCACTATGGTATGAGGTTTTCAGTTCTTCTGGACAAATATCCCGAAGGGGAATAGCTGGGTGAAATGGGACCTGTAATCCTGTTGAGGAATCGCCACACTGATTTCCACAGTGGTTGTACCAGTCTACACTCCCACCAACAGTGGAGAAGGGTTCTTTTCCCCCCACAGCCTCTCCAGCATTTGCTATTGGCTGACTTCTTGATGATAGCTGTTCTTTCTGGGATGAGATGGAAATGTGGATGTTTCATTGCTATATTCACTTGTGAAAAGAGCCAGAAGTTACATGGGGTCATATCTGGTGAATGAGGTGAAAAATGGGGTCACACCGCAGTGTTTTTATGAGTACAAGGGCTTATTAGACAATTTAAAAAGATGATGAAAGTTTCATCTTCTAGTACAAGAAAGCCCAAATATTGTATCATTTTAAGCATCCTCTGTCATCTGTCACTGACTATTTGACTGAAATGCCCTTAGTGACTTTGTAAGTTTCCAGATCTTCAGATTTGAGCATACTTTTCTTTTTTTTTCTTTTCTTTTTTTTTTTTTTTTTGTCTTTTTTGAGACAGGGTCTCGCTATGCAGTTGAGGCTGGTCCTGAGCTCACTTTTGTAGCCCAGGCTGGTCTCGAACTCGCACCAATCCTCCTGCCTCAGCCTCCTGAGTGCTGGGATTACAGGCGTGAGCCACCACGTCCGGCTTTGGAGCACACTTTTCTAAAACACTGATGGTTTATTTATTCAAAAAGAAATAAATGCAACATATTGTTTGTGTCTTTGTGTTGCAATTTTGAATTAGATTATTCTGACTCTGGGTTGACATCAAATGTGTGACTCATTCAGGATACCACTAGACCCTCTCTGGGCAGACAGAGGTCATCATAAGAGAGTGGGTGAAAACACTGAGAAATTAACTGCAGCTGCCTTCTATACTCTGTGTGTGTGTGTGTGTGTGTGTGTGTGTGTGTGTTGTATTTGTATGTACATTATTGCACATCTATTTTTTCAGACCTTAAGAAATGGGAAAGAGTAAGCTATGAATCACATTTGGCAATGAAATTATTTATTTGTATAGGTAGCTTCTTTTTTTCTTTGAGGTAGAATCTCACTGTGTAGTACAGATTCGCTTTTAAATCATGGTGATCCACCTGCCTCAACAGAAAATCATTCTAGGGGGATTGATTATTCATTAATTGTTAGCTATGCAGATATTGCTGGAATCTCTCAAAAGCTTTCAGGAAATGTAAATGTAGGCTCTCTAACAAGAAAAAGTTAGAACAAGAAGGGTTGCTACCACTGCACAATATTGCCATGGAACCTGCAACAATGGATCTGTTTCAGCAGACAGATAATTATGAAACAATATTCATTGGCCTGTGTGAACAGGGAAAATAATCCTGGAAAATGTTGTTGCCATTCTCTTTCTTTTCTTCACAATCCAATCACTTTCTCTATCATATCACTAAAACTTTATCCTTATAAGGAAGCTAACTTAGGTATTTCCCGTACCATAAATATGTGAAACACAATACTTGACCTTCCAGGTAGATCAGGTTGCAGCAGAAATCTTATGAATCCCAACACAATGAAAAGAAAAGCCACTTTAACTCTACATAGTCTTTGTAGTATGGTCTAATCATGCTGACCACATGGAAGACTGGAGTCCCAAAACAAAAATAGCAGAAACTGCGATAGAAAGATGAAACTGACTATTCAGCATTTTGATCTTCCTCAAGGTTGCTGGATGTCTTGAAAATGATTTAGAATTTTTTGACTATATAATAACCAAGTCTATGTTAATCCCAGTAGTTTCAAACTAAATGGTAAAGAATTAGCCAAACTACTCTAAGATATTCACAAGTTAAAATCTTTTAAAGGCATGCATAAAAGATTGTTAATACAAAAAATAGAAATTTTATTTCCTACTTATTCAGCTTTTCTGTTACTACATAATAAATCATTACACAACTAATGACTTACTAAGATAGTTGTTTATTATTATTATTATTATTATTATTATTATTATTATTCACAATATTAATTATCAAGAACCAGGCAAGGGCCTGGTAAGAAAAATTTTCTGTGCCACATGGCATTGATTTGGCCAACTCATGGTACTTAGCTACTAGTTAGGATAGTGCAGAGGATCTAACACAGCTTTATTTGTATGCCTACTGACTTGGGAATGACCACTGAAAGGCTGGGCTCACTGAGTGTCCCTCCTATCTCCTACATGTTATCTTTGTATAGGTCCTCAAAGCCAGACATTTGAACTTCTTACATGGTAGCTTTGGACTACCAGAGTATGGAAGTTGTTGGGCCAGCAAGATAGCTCAGTGATCTAAAGCACCTGGTTAGGTGAGCTTAGGCAAGCCCAGGGACTGCGGTTTGATCCCTGGAACCACATGCCATGCCAGCCTCACTCCCAGGGCAGGCTGAGCGTGCCACACACAAACACAAAAAGCAAGAAAGTGGTAATTGCCAGGCCTACCAAGTATGCATGGAGTATACATACTATTCCTTTTGCCATAGTCTATTTGTCAAAGTATTTCCTCACTGCCATAGATTTAAGGGAGGAGATATGAACTTGACATCTCCTTGAAAAGTGTAGTAAAAAATGTGTTCAGCCATCTTTAATTTAATGCATTTTATTTTAGTAAAGTTATTCGTATTAGTCTTACAACATGAAATTATGCTGTTCCAAAGCCAGAATTCTTAGCGATGGCCTCCCTCACAAAAGATTTAGAGATAACTGATTATAAAGTAAAAAGCTAAGCTTGCCTAAGTCTTAACTACATCAAACCAAGGAAGATAAACAAAGCCATGATTCTAGTTGTTTTAGAACTGATGTTTGATGGGGGGAAGTGGTTGATTGTGTGACTTTGCTTCAGGACCCTTGGAGCTAAAGTTTAAATCCTTCCAATTATGAAAACATATGGGAGAAACTGGAAGGAATCCAGAGATGATCATCTGACATGATTAAAATCTGGATAGGAAATTACTTCTCTGAACAAAGATGAAGGAGTTCAGGCTATTGAGTGGCAACAAAGGAAGCTATCCAAGCTTAATAAATGTCTTCAAGTACATGAGAGGATGTCTTTAGTAGGAAATTAAGCAGTTGATCCACTTAAAAAGTACTGTAGTAAGAGGAAATGATTAATGTGGAAGCAGATAAAACAGAGGCAGGAGCTTTCCTATTAGAAACTAAGAACATTCAGCATGATATTTTAAAAATAATAGAGATTCTTTGTTTTTTTGGAGTTAGTATATTGTTATTGAACTCTATTATTTAAATGTATAAGACAAATAAATTGAGTAACACAGTAAGAGCAACAGAGCAAGAGAGACAACATATACACTAATATGATGTATCCCTTGACATTATTTACACTCTAGTTGGGATGATAGTAAACACACATTAAAGTAAATGTACAAAGGTAATAGAAAATGTTTAAACATATACAAGCCTCCACTTGGGAAGAGCGGACATTACCTTTACAGGTGTTTATAAACTTTATTTGATTTCGTCTATGATTTTTAGTTTAAAGGTACAATGATATGATTGTAAATGTGAAGTGATTTCAATGCTTTCTACTTATTTAAGCATTCTTTAAGAACTAGTATACGGTTTATTTTGCAACAAGTTGGATGTGATGGTGAGAAAAATGTGTATCTCTTGAAATAAGGTAGAACACTGAAGATGTGCACTGACTCTTTTTTTTAGTGTGATTTAACTCTGATATTTGTTGAATTTTGCTTAGTTGATCTTTTTCTGAAAATGGAATACAGTAAGTCTCCCAACTTAGGAACATTTGAGTTTTGAACTTTCACATATACAAATGGGCCTCACACAAAAAACATTCATAAATGCAAATAAATCATGGAAGTAGCTCACCTGTCTACTAGACGCTGACACAGTTGTGTGGCAAGCACTTACTGTATACTGTGACATTGTATACAGCAGTACAGTGCTCTCACAGAGTTCAAGATGTTTCAAAGAAGAGAAAAATTAGTGGTGATGTCTCAGGCATTGCTAGGAGGTGCAAAGTAATGTACATTGTATATTTATGTCAAAGATATATAAGACCAACTTTGTGAGACTTACAGACAAATCCAACTCATGAACATTTACCCAAAATAGAAAGTTTTCATAAGTCAGGAATTTACTGTTTTGTAGGAAATCACTCAGATTCCATTTGAGTTTATTTGATTTCTCATTTACAGCAGTATTTATAAAGATAGATGCTGTAGTTTTCAGTGCAGATATATTTGTAAGTATTATCTCTTCCTGCTGTATTGCTTCTTTAACTAGTATCTACTGACCTCCTTTGCCTCTTCCAATCAGTGTAAGCTTGAGGTTCACTTTGTCTAACAGTAAAAAAAAAGCCACACTTGCTCACTTTACGTATCCTGCTGAGTGATATATATTGTGTTCCATCCTTGGATGTTTAGTCTATTAATACTTTTTAGAATTGATGACTTTTTATTATAATACATAGTTTATTCTTCTCATACTTTCAGTTGAACTTTTCACATCCTTGATTTCTGACTGATTTCTTTTCATAATATCTAATTCCTTATTATAATGGTTATTCCTCTTTTATTGTTCAACTCAAGCTTGTGATTTGTCATGTTTAAACTCATTGAATACTTCGTTATTAAACCCTTTATTCGTTTCTATCCTCTTGAGCTCACTAAATATTACTGGTTTATTTCTTCTTTAAACTCTTCAAACATTTTAGCCATTTAGGTTTTGAGTACTTTGCCTAGAATTTGATCTACTTTAATGCCAGTATGATCAGTTTTGGGGGAGCTGAGTGTTTGAAAATACATCATTGCCTCTTTTTCCTCAAGTCTCTATTGGCTTTGGGCCCAGGTTTGAAGACTATTTAGGGTAGAAAAACTTGTTTCTGCCATGTAAGATTCTTAAGTCAATACATGTGTCCCTTTCCGTCCCTTGGCTTTGATCATTTTTTGATGTTCATACACTTCAAATTACTCAGTGGATTAGAATTAGTCCCAGTTGGTACTTTGCAAGAAGAGAAAAACTATAAGTTGTATCAGTCTCTACTGAACCAATCATATAATTTAAAACTTGTTTTAACAATTTCACACATTCTTCAGTGATTCAGGAAGACGATTGAGTAGTTCTGATGACAAATAGCTCCTGGCAATAATGACAAACCTTTTAGAGACAAGGGCCAACCCAAAACTCACATATTTAACCCTGCATATTGAGTTTTTAGTTTAAAGTAACAAGTTATACATCAACATCTTTAGTCTTAAAGAAATATCACATGCATTCATAGGTTTGCCATCACTAGTCTAAGTTGAAGAGGATGAGGGAAAAAGAAAAGAAGAAAAAATGAAAAAAAAATGTTTTCAGAAAGGATATGAAGAAAAAAGAAATAATAACAAATGAAAGAAAGACAAGATAAAGCACTTTAGTGTGGCTATTTTTATATCTAAAATGGAAGAGGAAGTAGATATTTGAGGTTACATCATCTACTTCTCAATATAAAGTAAAAAAGAAACATTTTATTGGAGATTTCAGTAGTTATGGAGTAGTTCTTGCTGTATTTCATATGTCCAGACATATAGACAATAATAACTGAGTTAATGAACTTCATTTTTTTCCATAGTTCTGGTCACAAAACAATTTGGATGACAACTAAGTCAAATTCAGTGGTTACTTCAATATTGACCTTTTGGTGAATTTGATTCAGTTCTCGTTTGATTTCATTTTTGATCAAAACTGTCAAAAGAATTAAGTACATGAAGCAAGGTATCACCAGTTTCTTTTTTTTTTTTTTTTTTTTTTTTTTTTTT
>PVJA010049700.1:0-13616 GCA_004027025.1 Myocastor coypus
TTTTTTTTTTTTTTTTTTTTTTTTTTTTTTTTTTTTTTTGTTAGTCTTTATCTCTCATCATGTTTCTCTTCTTTTGTCTTTTATTTTTGTGTTCCTTTTGGACTGTCCACAACAACATAGTGGCCTTCCAGTGGAAGCTGTGGTGGTTCAGAGAGGGAGCCTCTGCAGGCTTCAGCTGATCTTGTAGAGCAGGAGGCAGCCAGAAGCAGCCACTCTCCAACCCTCGGAAAGAGCGCCAGCGTGCGGGGCCTTTCCCGGACGCTGTGAGGGTTGAAATTAGTGCTCCACGAAAAACAAAAGCAAAAGCCAAACAGTAACGCTAGCAGACCCCATCGCACTGGAAGAGACAGATAAAATGTTACGTTGTGCTGCTGGGGAAAACAGAAGCTTCACGGACTTTTCTTTGTTATTTTAGCTAAACCACAAGGTTCCATTTCGATACCCATCCTAGGGAGGGAAATGCTGAAGGGAACTCGAGTTGGTTTTGCCGCCCATTGCGGTTCTCTGAGTTCTGCGTAATGTAAATGGTGTTCTCCCAGGCGCTGGAGCCACCCGCTCAGACAGGAAGGACAGGCGCCTTCCCGGTGGCCCAGCTCCGCAGCGCTCTTCTCCCTTGTCCCAGGTATGCAGGGAATTCCAGAGAGGAAACTGTGCCCGGGGAGAGACCGACTGCCGCTTTGCACACCCCGCAGACAGCACCATGATCGACACAAACGACAACACCGTAACCGTTTGTATGGATTACATAAAGGGGCGTTGCATGAGGGAGAAATGCAAATATTTTCACCCTCCTGCACACTTGCAGGCCAAAATCAAAGCTGCGCAGCACCAAGCCAACCAAGCTGCGGTGGCCGCCCAGGCAGCCGCGGCCGCGGCCACAGTCATGGTAAGTGCGGCCACCCGCCGCCCGCGCCGCCGCCAAGCTCGTCCCGCGGGGAGGCGGTGCTTCCGCGCTCAGACCCAGACGCTCGCCGCCCCCGGGCCCTGGAGGGCTGCTACCCCTGCTGCTCCGCTGCCTAAGTTTCGTTGTTGTTTTCCCCCTTCTCGTTCTGTTTGTTTTCCCTTCCTTTTCCTTCTCCAGCACAATAAATAAATCCCTAAGGTGCAGGGAACCCAGTGAGGTCTGTGAGCTCTGTGCACACCCAGTTCCGCTGTGAACTGGGGTCCTCCGGAGATAGGGGCCCGGGGACTGGGAAAGAACGAGTTGGTGGGCGCCACCAAGCTTGGGGACAGCGAGGAAAAGACAGGCCACCGGAGCTCGCAGTGCCGGTGGCAGCCAGGGAGGAGAGAGACGCAGTTCAGCGATGCATAGCAACAAGTGACCCTGCCAGAGACTGGCTCCAGCCTGCTCTCTCTCTCTCTCTCTCTCTCTCTCTCTCTCTCTCTCTCTCTCTCTCTCTCTCTCTCTCTTTCTCATCTTCTCATCACAATGAGCAAGCGGCCACACCCCAACCCCCAGTTACATTTTATTACAACAAATTCACCAAGCTCATGAAAATGGGAGGGTGCTGGAAGATACGAAAACAACGGGACTCTGAAACCAGACTGCCTGCTTGCTTCTCCTTCCTGTCCCTTAAGAGACCAGCGGCAGCCATGGCCCTGTCTTCATCTAAGAAGCTCTTACAGCTCCCAAAACCCAGAGAGCCCAGAGCTTCCGTGGCCACCAGAAGCTCCACCCTTACGATCACCTGGGCGCCTATCTAGCCCCTCCCCAAGTCTCACCTCCCCCTAAATTTTGGGGAATCAGAATTTGAATTTTAAAACATGGCCAGGTATTTCTGTGTACCATTTAGTATTTGAGCAGCGCAAGCCTAGAACACTGCTTCCTGTGTTGGCTAAATTTGACATTTTGATTCCTTCTCCCAATGCTGATTTAGTTGTCTGGTGTGGCTTGGGAAGTGGCCTTTCCTTTAAACCTCTCAAGTGATTCCAGTGTATCTCAGAGCTGGAGAACCTTTGCACTAGGCTACAGATATTTTTAATTAACTTGATTTAAATTGAGATCTAGCTTAGCAGAAATCTACTTTAGTAAACTCCCAGTGCATCCATTCATTCCGAATGATGAGTCCTGCTTTGTATCAAACACTTACTGGATAGGAGAAATAAGTCAGGCTTTCACACCCACAGAGAGTTAAGTGAGAACAGTAATTCCACTCCTCTGTGACATGATGGAAGTACAGGGTGTGCCAGGCAGGTTGGGAAGGACTCAGTGTCCAGTTGTCCCTTGGGAAGGATAGATAGAAGTGTCATCTAAAAACACATTGTTCTAACTAGCTAGCAACCACGGCCTTATACCCTGACCACTGGCCAAAGTGGAGCAGTAACTGTCACATAAACAAGTTCATCCTCATTCAACATTGTATTTATCAGGGTTCAGGAAAGCTTGGACCCACAATGAGCAGAGAGAAAGGAGCAGAGCCTGCCCAGAGAGAATCACAGCTTGGAGGGTTTGTCCATACAGATCTTGCTCATCTGAACTCACACCCTTGCACCTTGAAAAGGTCCCTCATCTCTGTCATTTTTCTGCTTTGTCTTCTCAGAGATCCTGAACACTTCTAGAGTTGTGTCCGCTTGTCCTCCTCTTTCTTAGGCCATTGGCCGTTGCACTATTTTCTAAGTTCCTATATGTGTGGGCAGGTATGCACTCACACAGGAAATATAGATAAATTCACCCTTTTAGAGTAAAACAAAAAAGTTTCTAAAACTTGCTGTGCCTGGGGACAAGAAGAATGAAAAGATGAAAGCATGCTATTGATGCCATGTAGATGGAAAAGGAATTCCTTTAGAGTACCAAGGACTCTGTACATTTGTCCAGTGTGGAATCGATTTTATCATCCACTTAATGAAAGTCTCAGTCCATGAGAAAATTTGTTTTTCATTGCAGCTTTTTCTCAGCCGAGACCAGCTTTTCCTAGCTGGTGCATTGACAAGGCCTGAGGACTTGTTTCCCCGTTAGGTTCCCATTGCCAATTATAACGTAACCACAGGTGGCCTGGAAGTTTCCAAGACTAGCCACAACTCTAATCCCAAGAGACAAAGGCCCCACGAAAGTGGCTTAAATGAAACATTTGAAGATTACTAGATCATGTTGTTCACAATGGGGAAAGGAGAAATGAGGCTTAAGAACAGTTGTGGCCAACGACTTGAAATTGAGGTGGCCTCACTCATCTGCTTCTTCCCTGCCTCCCTTGAGACATTAGCTACTCTCATTAAGTCAGCTTCTCTCCTCTGTAACATAGATCATGGCTGTGGATACCTGCAGGTACCAATCCTTACGTTTCTTAACAAGATAGGAAATAGTATCCTCTACGTCATATCTAATGGTCAAGGATAGTTACAGGTTCTTCTGGGGGCTTTCCTTGTGGCCGGAGTGACAGGAAGTACAGCAGGTACAGCCTGAATCTCAAGGGCCATTTCTTATCACTTGGGTCTAAGATGAGGTTCTGGGAAGATGAAAGCTCCAGGACCTATAACTCAAATAGTTATTAACACAAAACCATGATACTCCCAGTGACTTTTGGAGTGGGCCTTGATTGTTACTTGCTTTTTTCTAGAAGTGCTAGCTCTGATATTCACAATCAACACATATTTGAGCTTTTGAAGGAACAATACATCTAGCGTATGCCAATAGTAAGTGACACAGGCTGGTGACGCCAAGGGCAGAGGTGACCATTTATACAAATAGGTCATCCCTTGGCCTACATAATTGGTCTCAGCTGCGTGCTGCTGTGGGCTCTCCTCCACATTCCCTCATTGCACTCATCAAGATGTACAAAGGTTACTGCAGTGGGTGCCAGTAGCATTAGTTACCATAGTTTCTCAGATTGCTACACCATGCCCAAATTTGGAGTTCTGAGAAGTCACAGCATTTTGTGGCATCTTCAGAAGCAACCCAAAAGAATGTAGTTTGAGAACAAAAGCTAGTGTTTCTCTGACAATGACATGAAAATTACTGAACCTGTCATGCCTTTTTAAAGTGAGAATCACATTTAAAACTAGCCTAGGTGCAGTTAGATAAAGTATTCTTACCCTAGTAGCAAGATTACCCAATACACTGAAGGAAAACTATTATTTCCTTATTTAAAAAGACAGATGGAAGCAGTGATTGCAATTAGACGATATTAATATTCCATCACCTGGCTTCTACATTTGAATTCAATGCATTTCCATGGTGTCATTTTTATTATCATCTGGAGATTTTCCCCTTATTTTGATTAATCAAAATTTACAGCTTTGACTCCAGAAAGAGAGACATTTATTTCCTTTTGAGTGTGATTCTTTTATAATACCTCTTAAAACACAAGTATCACCCTTCCTGGGATTTTTAAAATGTGAAAGTAAGTCAAACAGCATTCTCTTTGGTAGTTTTAACACAAAGAGTATTTGATCTGCATGCACACAGTCTTTGTTCATAGACACCAAAATGGGGCAACACAAGGAGAGAACCAGTCTGTAGAAGGAAGCAGGACGAAGTGCAATCCACTAGATCAGTTTCATTGTTCAAGAAAACGTGGACAGGAACTCTGAATTCCAACCTGCTCACCCTTTTATCCCATTTAAAGTAGCAGCTTCGATTACTTCTGTCAGGGTTTCCTGACCCTTCTGATCTGTTCTTTGTAATGCCGGACATGGGCTCTTGGTTTGCTAGTGTGGACCTGTAGTGGGCCTTTTCCTCAACCCAGCAAAGGAAAAGCCACTCCCCACAGGACTGCCTCCTCTCTGCCATGTAGCCATATACACAGAGATGGAGGAGTTCAGAGCTAGCAAAAAGTCACAAGTATTGCACAGGCAAGAACAGAGGGTGACACATAGTAGGAGCTCAACTAAGAGGAACCCATTCCTCCGCTTTAAAAAGACTCCTAGGATACATGTGGTTCCTTGATCTCTAAAATCGGGTCTGAGCCTGAAGATATCTCAGTGTAGGCAAACATACCAGCCATCAAACAATCTCAGCCAAACCAGAATATCGTGTACTAGAAAGCCATATGGTCACATGATTAGTCATCCTCAGAGATTTTGCAAGTACGTTCTTCACATGTGCTTCCCAGCAAGTGGCATGTCTCATCTTAGTATGTGTGGTCTTCCCTGCAAGACTTCAGAGTTTACTTGGGAAGAAGATATCCGCAAACACGCACTGTGTACTCTGCGTGGGAAAAGACGTGATGCCCGCTTCCTGCTCTGTGCTCTCAATGTCTTTATTCTCCTAGATGATTCTAAATTGTACAAAGATTAGGTTTCAACAAAGTAAAGGAAAAGAATATTAATCTTCCAGATGACTAATCTAAAAAGAAATGTTTAATATTTCTTATTATGCTTGGAGACATCATTAAATGTTGCTTGGTTAAATCAAAAATTTGTTTGAAAGTAGCAGCCTTTAGAGTCTTCTCTAGTCAGCCTATCTGAAAAGATCCACACTATAATATTTTAATCCTGTACATTCTGAGGACTGGAAAAAAGTTGAATCAGTAAGGTTGGGACCAAAATGATTTTGAATTTAACCACGCAGTGTTCTCAGTGTTCTTCATGAGAACAGGCTGTGGAGCTTTTCTTAGTTCAGACAGCATAGTTGCAGCTCAGAAAACACAACAAAGCCCCATGTTACATAACACTGTAAAACTATGCAGGATAAAGGGGTCTAGATGAACATGACATTATAGACATTACATAATGGGGACTTCACACTTGAAGGGAGCGTGTCCACAGCGAGCTTACTGAGTTCCTTGGGCTGTTTCTGGTTTGGCTTTAGTGTTCATAGTTTTGCTTTCCTGACACTGATTTCATATGCTTTGGTGGCCTCTATCAAAACTACCTTCACAAGGACTCCCCACCACTGAGCACTGCAAATCACAGCCCTTTCCATGGGCCTTCCCACTTTATTTTGAGTCTGTCATGCTGGTAGATAACTCTTTACCTTATCTTGCCCATATATTTTAATCCTGAGTCATGAAATAATAATAAACAGCCATGTATTTGCCATGGAAAATAGCATTAATTATTCCCATTTCAAGGATCTTGTCCTATCCCATTTTCTTTTAAATCCCATAGTTCTACCTCAGAATTTGAAAATAGAAATTTTGATTTTAAGGCAAACCTTAGGGATTTATCTATTGTGCTAAACAGAAAAGGGATATTTCATTTTTATTTGCATTGGAGCTCTTCCTTTGAATTTATTTTCACAGAATTCCATTACAGAATTTTTAGATTTTTTAATAGTAATTAATAAGGAATAGGAAAATTTTTGTTATGGTCTAAATCAATCCATATTTATTATTATTTTAGTTAAGTGAAACTATCTTCCCAAAGTGTGATTATAAGTTAAGGATATTATTTTACTCCTAATCTTTAAGCAGTTATTTGCTACTTTTAGTAACTGTACTTGCTCTAGCCAAGATTTCCACTTCTTATTAATTGGTTTGATTACTAATTATAGCTCAAAATACAAGTAGAATTACAAAATAGAAGTTAGTTTGATGCTCAAGGACACTAAATACCTTTTTAAAGGGTATGTTTCAGTGTAATCCGGTAAGTTGCCTGAGATGAAATAAATTATAATTTCAAATGTAGTAGAAAACAGAATGGATGATAAGTTAGTCATTAGAAACAGGAAAACTAACTAAAAGTGAGAAATTTCTGAAAACTCTTTATGTAAATCAACAATTATGTTTGGGACCTTAGTTCGTAATTTAAGAGCCACACTAGCAGAGTGAAGAAAAGAATTGAGACAATTATCCACATGATTCAGACAAAAAAAAAAGTTCCAAACTCAAACAGTTTTGCCGAAATAATCTTATGTTTGAATATTTTTTTTTTTGCCTGAATAGTTTGTCTCAGTTTGCTACTTCATCTTGCTAGCTTAGATCTGAAATTAAAAATTATTTTTATGAAAAATTTCAACGTGAATTGAACTTGATACCTTCATTATTTTTGAATATTTGAAAACTAACTTATCAGAAGTTCTTCAGTCCGATGGCCCTTGAAAGTTTTGCATTTTTTCTGAAGCAATATAAAAAATGCTTATGGTGTGTATGCAAGCTTCTGTTTTAATTAACTTTCCTGAATTTCAAACATCTATATTTTACTCTCTTATATGCTTTTAACTAAGGTATAGTAGATGCATTTTTGCTTCAATACTAATTTAAGGTGTAATATTCATTTCTTTAGAGAACATTTTTGTTGTTGTGCATGCCTAGTGTTTTGTACGTTGTATATTGCATTCAGAATATTTTTTTCCTTCTCACCTATCCACAATGCAATGCCGTTCCCATGATGCACCTCTGCTTGCTGTTTACCTGTATGTTAATTCGCTTGAATCCCATTGGCCCACTGCCATCATGTGCTCGCTGCCTGTTATTAAAAGACTCAGTCGACTGCCAAAGCAATGAAGCGACCTCTCGAAGCAACTGTAGACCTGGTACTTTGACCTTTCACCTTTCGCTTTGCATGTAGCTTTTCAGAGAACCATCTGAGATTTGTATTACTTGTAAAATATTGGTTGCAAACAATCATTATTATTAATTTAAAGAAAAATTGAGTAAGGTGTTTAGTCATTTCATTTTCATATGTAATCTGTGAAATAAATTAATCCTAACAAATTTTAATACTTTTTCCAAAAGAGTGAAGCAAATTTAAACTACTTGGCCCAGAAAAACACTTGTAACTCTTATTAACCTTTAAATTCAAGAAAGTGCCATTGAGTTAAAGAATAGGTATTAATAACACAAGTGCTTCTTTCTCCCCCACCCCCGTAGAATAGTTTAACCCATTTAAAAAGCTGAAGCCATTTTTTTCATTGTTGTTGCTTGATAGGTTTTCTTTTCCTTAGTTGAGATGCTACTGTTTTGGGTTACAGAAATCATGCTTTCGCTCTCAGTAACAAATTCTCACTCATTCGACATTGCCGCTGTTTAAATTAAGGTGCATGGCAGAGGCATCTCCTTAGCTGTCATTTTTTTATATATATACATATATATAAAAAGAATGTTGCAATTGATGATCTCTGTGGACACGGAAGGTCTGTTTCCTTTAAGTTAGACATATCTTATCAAATTCTTCATTCCCAGGCCTTTCCTCCTGGTGCTCTTCACCCTTTACCAAAGAGACAAGCACTTGAAAAAAGCAACGGTGCCAGCCCGGTCTTTAACCCCAGCGTCTTGCACTACCAGCAGGCTCTGACCAGCGCGCAGTTGCAGCAACACACGGCGTTCATCCCCACAGGTGCGTGCCCTGGCCACCCTAGTCCATGTCTTCGTGTCCTTCCGGTCATTGCTTTCTTCTCATTTCTTTAAGTTGTCTGGTGGAATCTAGTTTGCATTCCGAGGTCCGAGACAGCCTGAAATGTACCACTGTCGCAGACACCTAGACAGATTGTCCTTGCTTTGCTAGCTAAAGACTGAGGATTCTAAAGCCAAATATTGGATAGGGCTAAGTGACAGATTCCACCTCCGAGAAGTGGAGAGACTTAGGGCCTCTGGTTTTTCTTATATTCAAACAAAGCCTATAAAATTGTTCATGTAAATAAGACCTTTTTACGTGTGACAATTAAAATTTGTCCCTAACACTTAATGACCTAAAGTCCAGTAAATACTAACCTTTTTTTTTCTATTTCTATTCAGAGCACTAAAAAAGCTATTCAAATTAAAGCAATCCTCTACTCATATTTTTGTATCCATTCTATCTTTTTTTTCCATCTTCCTCGATTTTCACTAAGTTCACCAATCTGTAGAGCCTTTAGCCAATGCTTGATGATCTGAGGTGCATTAACTTATTATTTCACTGAGATCAATGATACTAATCATAGAATCACAGAATTTTAAGGATTCTTAGTGGTCTCCTCATCCAGATGTTTTACAGATGAGAAAACTGAGGCCCCCTCCAGGAGAAGTGACTTTCCAAGGTAGCACAGCTGAGAGAAGCTGTAGAAGCTAGGTTTCCACTCTAGTCCCGTTCACATGCAGGACACCACGCATCAGATCTCCATGTGCAGGTGCCACATGCTTCTTCCTTCTTCACAATGTTGAGACCACAGTAGATTTTTTTTAATATAGCAAAACAGACCACCTACAGGTGAAAAAATAAAAGCATAATGCACGCCAGTTCTCTCCCTTTTGACCACATTGTTGAACATAGACAGACACACAGACAGACGGACACATGTGCATGCACACACACACACACACACACACACACACACACACACACAAATACACAGCTGCCATAACCTGACTGTACACTTCACCTGTTAGTTGGTGTTAGAAACAGAAGAGACTTAAACCTCAGTGAGAAGGCCATCTGTCAAGCTTTTTATTTCAAAGTCAAAAGCCTCATCCCTTGATAGTGAGCAGAAGGTAAATATAGGTGAATAATAAATTTCATTAAAGATTTTACTGATCCTAATCCATATGATTAGACTTTTCCAGTGGATTATTCATTCTTTCAAATTCCATAGCAAATCAAGACAAGACTGGAGGGAGCTTAATAAATATCCATGATACTTTGTGTTATAACCATACATAGATCAGTGACCGCTAGTCAACTATATTTATTATACAAAACTATAAATTAGATAAGAAAATTAAAATTTTCCTAGACTTATCTTAAAAGAAACTCATAGAGTTATAAAGGGACTCTAATTCAGTACATTTGAGTTTTGCTATAGTATAGCCTTAATGACATTCCATGCTGTTAGCACAGCAATATTTGTACCTGCAACCTACTTAAGAATCATGTACTGATTAAATAATTATGGAAGGTCAGCTTACCCCAAGTAGATCTCTTAGTCACTAGTTTAAGAGGCAGAAGCATTAAGGAAAAAAATGCTGAGGAGGAAGGCATGGAAGGACACACCTGCTTTGGAAAAATAGGTCTTACTGCCTTTACCATCTTCTGGGAATACAGCCCAGGAGCTTGGCCTCCCAAGACTTCGAAGCCCTCGTATACATGTTTAACATTCCTGTCCAGCAATAACTGATTGGTTAAATCACTGAAAGACTCTTCACTTAAAAACAGTTCGCTTAGAAGCTACTCAAATGCTTCCAAAGCAAGGATGAATAATTTCCAAATCCATCACCTGATTGCAGTTGATGAAGCATACTGTGTTATGGCCCCTATTAGGCGTTAGTTGTTGTGGTTGTGCGCTTCTGCCCTCTGGTGGACTCTGATGGAACAACTCGGCCTTGCATATCAGGGTGGGTTCCATCCCCTTGATCCTGGGAATCAGAATGAAGTCATGTGACACAAAGGTCATGGTGAAAAGATGTACACATGTTGTGTTCTGCAATGACACACTTTGAAGAAATGTTTACATTTATTTTAAATGGTGAAAGAGAAAATAAATTTACTCGAAGGGAAATTAGCTCTTTCACTAAAATCCATAACAGAAATTTCAGTGTTTGTGTTAGGTCAAATTTTTGTTTCAGAGTTCCTTTCTTATAAACCACATTCTCAATTTTATTTTAAAAGTAATAATAATAATAAATAATGCTTGTTGTTAAACCTCTGCTTATCAAATGATGTTCCAAAATAATTTTTGTAACTTGTCAGTTGGTAGGCCCACTGTTTTGACATGGACAGATTTTCTGTTTTTCTGGAAATGTTTCACACAAACAATTATCATAAATGAAGCAAAACACATATTTTTCTCCTCCAGAGACTTTATTGGGAGGTCATTCAGTGGAAAGTTTTTGACAGGTTACCAGAACTCTCCCATTGACACAATGTAACTCTTCTTTCAGGATATAAAGGCATTAATATCATAAGAAACATAAATTCCTCTCCTGACCAGACTAGGGTAATTATTGCCCTGGTTGATGGCTTAAAGTGCTTGCAACAAATGGGCTTCTCCCCCCCCCCATTTTTTTTCTTTCTTTCTTTTTTGATAGGGATTATTTTAACCAAGTAATACTTTTTCTTTGCTATGTTAGGAAGGTGGCAAAACCACACATAGTTACAAAAATAGCAGCTAAATAATTCTTGGCATTTCTCTGACAGGTTTATTCTGAGTTACTGCAAGTATTTTTATAGATGTTACCTCATTCTTCTTCAAGATGCTGTAGTTCTGTTAGTGGCAAGAATAATTATTTGCATTTTGCAGATGGGAAAACTGAGGCTGCAATGTGGTACATGAAATTAGTGAAATTATCCAGATAATTCTGGCACATGCACTAGAGCCAAACTGTCTGTGCTAGTGCAGCAGGAAATATTTGAGAAGCCTTTGTTCATGGAATCAGTGCCCTAACAAAAGCCTCAACTGGTCAGGACCACAGCAACCCTCAATCCTTGCTTGATTTATTTCATGACTTCAGAAGCACCAAATAAATCACATAGGAACATGCTTACCTGGATGTTGCCTAATGATGAGAAGCCATCCATGTTATATAAAGTCACCACATAACTTGTTGAGACAGTTATCAGTGATCAGCAGAAATTATATTTGCTCAACTACAGTGAAATTTATCTGTCCCATTTCATTCAGCAAACGTTCCTTCAACACATAGCATCTTCCAGGTTGTAGAGTCAGTAATGAAAATGCAAAGGGATTGAGAAGCCGGCAAAACCCAAATAGAATGTGCAGCATTCAGAATGAATGAGGGTTCGAGGACAGCTGAGTAGGAGTGAAAGGAAGAAAAGGAGGCACTGTGTTCTGCCTTCCACAGGCATCACGGTTCGTGGTTACCACAGATTTAGAGAGAAGATCTCCAGAGGAGGGCAGTTTTGCTTGACTGGTTGAAGGGTAAATGAGATTTTGCCATTGGGTAAGAGTATCCCAGGCAGGGATGGGAAGCAAACACCTGAAGAACAGGAAGTTGTTCACGTTGGCTGCAGTGCACTGTATTCGTGGGAGAGAGGGGAGGGGAGGATGGCAGAGATGAGGCTTGTGGAGCTGGACCAAGATCTGGCATTAGGGCAGAGATTACTCACGTGGCTAAAGCTGTCTTTTTCCAATATGCACATCCCTCTGGGGCCAGGCAGAGTGAAAGGCTTATCTGGTTAATTTGCTTGGCCATTTCACCAGTTCTGTGACTAAAGACAAAGTGACATAACCACCAAGACCCATAGTGGCTACAGCAGCTGCTATGGGCTATCTGTCACTGAGACGACCAGAGCACATGACTCAGGAAAGGCCTCTCAGAGCCACTTTGGAACTCAAGAGGATAAGAGGTGGTTTTCATCCGGGTGACGTTGGATCCAGCAACTTCAACATGAAATCACACACAAGCTCGGGGCCTGCATAAATCGTAGGAACACATTGTTGCCCACACCTCACTGATATCTAAGTACATCCGTCCAACACATTAACCAACTACTGTGTGACCCATAGGCCCAGGCAGATAGGATCTCTGCCTTTACCATAGAGGAGGAGAAATGGAGGCTTACCAAATGCCCGCAGAAATATATAAAGGTCGATAGAGTACATGAAAGAAAACATAATGCATTCAAAGAGATTGTAATAGAAAACTTATTTATATGGCTTGGGAACATAGTGAAAGAGCAGGAGAATAATTTTCTGAAGAAGTAGCATCTACTTTGAGAAGATAGAAAGATGGAAGATGCCAAAAAAAAAAAAGGCTGATGACTGTTCTGGGTGGAGAGGACAGCTTGTGGGAAGCTCCAAGCTAGGGCAGAAGTGGCATAGGCTGCATTCAGAGCAATAAAAGACTCATCTGGATCCCGGTGCAAAGGGAGAGATATGTGGGACAGTGTAGAAAGGAAGTCAGAGCCAGGAACTCGGGGGTCCTTGTCCCACAAGCAGTAGCAGCCAGCAGGTCCTTTACAGATGAGGATCGGGCCTGGCACACACTGAGAGGTGTTGACTGTGTCGGCAGGCTGCAGAGTGATGGGGGCAGGGTGAGGAAGACCTTTTAGGCTGTTGTCACATAGGATTAGAGATACTGGTAAGCAGAACTAGAGAAGCAGGAGTGGCAGTGGGCAGATAAATGCATTTGTGAAGTGCATTACGGAAACAGGACTGCTTTGGCTTATGGTTCACTTGAGCCTGAGAATGTCACAGGGGCATGTAGGGTCCAGACCGAGCTTGAGTTCAGGCTAGACATCTTCATGAATGGCCCTGCCCGCCAGGTATTTGAAATAAAGTTTTAACTTGCTGCATTGGAGGCCCAAGAGGCCAAGACCTCACTTAGAAGAAGGCATTGGGCTTAGAAGAGATCTGGGCAGGACACCCAAATGTAGAAACCATGAGCCAGTATTCAAATCCATGTATTGAATGATATACACCAGGAGAACATGTAGAGGAGACAAAAGGAATCAAAACTGAGTCTGAAAGCAGCCTGCATGTAGAGATGCAGCGCTCAAGGAAGGAAGACCACCTGCAGCGTCAATAGGAGGGTTGCCAGGAAAAAGGTTCACGTGTGTGTGTGTGTGTGTGTGTGTGTGTGTGTGATCAAAAACCTAAGAGACAACAGTCATTTATTAGGGAGCTACTATGGGCAAGCCGAATCTCAGCAGCCATAGACTACGGGGCAGGGATAGGGATTTCCACCAATAGCAGCAATGTGAAGTTCTTTTTTTTTTTTTTTTTTTTTTTTTTGGCTCCAGTACTGGGGATTGAACCCAGGATTCACTCAGCTCTATCCCCAGCTTTTTTTCCTTCTCCTCTTCTC
>PVJA010049701.1:0-13606 GCA_004027025.1 Myocastor coypus
GATGCTGCCGACAGTCACCCCAGGTATTGTGGAATCCCTTCTCCTCCCATAAAATGGTTTTCCCTTGGAAAAGTTGTCTTAGTTACTTTGTTTTGCCAGAACATAGTACCTGACATCCAAAGCTAAAGCAAGAAAGGTTTACGGCCGCTCAGAGCTTGTAGAGATTTCAGTTCGTGGTTGGCAGGTAGCATGACAGAGGGGCATCAGAGAGGAGAAGCAGTTTATGGCAGGCAGAAGGCAGCAAAAGCAACCAGGGACAGCAGCAGCCCTTTCTGTCCCCCTCATATTCTTCTATCCGGGATCTGCCACCTTAGGAGGGTAGCAGTCACACCCAGCGAGGGCCTTCCTGTGATCCATGTCCAGAACTATGCCCAACTGACCAGCAGACTAAGTCATCACACCCCTTAATCCCAGCCGCACACAGTTAGTGCCAGCATCATACCTTCTGGATCCAGGCACCTCTGCAAAGCTCCAGCCATGGTCCTAGGAGGCTTTGAGGGGGGCGGGGGGACCATCCAGACCTAAGTCAGAGCAGAAAGTGCAAGACAAGAAGGAAGAGGAAGAGGAAGCCAAGGAACAACAGAAAGAGGAGGACTGGGGAGAGGCAAAATGAAAGGAGCTAGTTGTCACGTAGGAGCTAGGAAACCAATAGGCGAAGGTCAGAGTGTCAGGGTGATCACGATTAGGCTAGGAATTTGTAGGAATTTAGTCATAAGCCTTTGCTCATAGAAATGCCATCGTATAAAGTAAACGGATCGTTATTATGCCGTGCGGGGCTGGAGGGTACATTCCGGCGCAGCAGGGTGGAGGGAAGGTTTCTGGAGGAAATCCTGCCCGAACTGAGTCTTTCATAAGAGCAGAAGTGCTTCAGGCAGATAGGGCATGAAGGCAGCTCCTGGCAGAAGGGGTTGCATGAGCAGAGCCTCAGTCAGCGCAGTGTGTTGGGAGGTGGGGAGGTTGGGTGGGAATTTGTTTTGCGTGGAGAGTAAATGTTTAAGCCAGAGTGCCCGGGTACATGAGACCGGACAGCCAGTGGGAACCAGGTTGGGAAGGACACGCAACCGGGAGAAGCTTGAACGTAGCCCCGAAGGCCGTAGGGAGTGATGGGAGGCACGACGGGCAGGCAGTCCTCGTGAAGTCTCCATTTCAGAAAGGTTCTTGCAGTCTTCCCGAGTAGCATGCCCTCTACAGGGAGAATCCAGGAACTGCTGTGACCCTAGCCTGGGTCAGAGAAGTCAGACCAGAGCTGGGATGGGGAAAGAGAGTGGATGTGCAGTGGGGGGCACTCTGGCAGCAGAACGGCGTTACACAGGGGTGGAGAAGCGTGTAGAGGCGGCGTCAGCTGATCACATTGGGGGTCATGGACCGTGTTATTCCGGGGAGAGACTAATAGCTGATGCCTGCAGGATCCCTATCTGGGGCCCGGCCGGCTCTCAGCCTTAGGTGTCTCTCCTCCCTCCCTTCCTCCCTCCCTCCCTCCCTGCAGCCTCGGGGCAGCACCTAAAGACCTTCACACTCCAAGTCACCATCTCCAACCTCGGATATTCACCAGACATGAACAACGGATCAGCCAAGTTCAACTCCACTGAGAGGATCCTTCAGGACCTGGTGAGACCTTGGTCCAGGGAAATAAATCCCACCCAGGCCCTCCATCAACTCCTGTCTTCCTGACCTTCCCCTGCCTTCCTCCCCAGCTCAGATCCTTACTCCAGAAGACCAGCCTGGGCTCCTCCTACACAGGCTGCTGGCTATCATCCCTTAGGTGAGCCCCCAGCCTGGCCACCCAGCAATGGCCAGGCCCTCTCTATGATCACTTCCTTCCACTATGCCTACTGTTTTATTCTTTCTTCTCCTTTTTTCTGTTTCCCATCCCCAGCCAGAGCTCTCAGGACTTCTTTAGAATTCCATGTCCTTTGCTCCCAGGTCTGAGAAGGACAGCAGAGCTACTGGCGTAGATGTAACCTGCACCTATCGTCCTGACCCCATGGGTTCTGGGCTGGACAGTGAGCAGCTGTACTGGGAGCTGAGACAGCTGACCCATGGCACCACCCAGCTGGGAAACTTCTCCCTGGACCAGAACAGTCTCTTCGTCAATGGTGAGCAGCAGCTGCTGTGCTGGGCTGTATTAGAGAGCCCACATTCTAGGCCTCCAGGGCTCCTTGACTTGTTCCACTCCAAACATATCTCTCTCTCTCTCTCTCTCTCTCTCTCTCTCTCTCTCTCTCTCTGCAGGTTACACCAACTATACTTCAGCAACGCCCCCTAGTGGTGAGTACTCATTGACACCCTCTGTTCCCCCACAACTGCCCATTACATGCAGGTAAGGAAGCATCAAGCTCCGCCTACATTTCTAACCAAAGAGGGATAAGGAATTAGAGACAGGGGCTGAGAAATCCTTGCCATAAATCAGCTATGGTTCACCTCCACGTGGTTGGCTGGACACCGAGAAACAGCCATGAGATGCTTGGCTGACTAGCTGTGGTGACATGCTAGAGTATCACTTGAGCCCGGGAGTTTGAGACCGCCATGGGCAACATATCAAGGCTCCCCCCACCAAAAAAAAAAAAAATGTTGCCTAGGTAGATGGATGGAAGCAATTAAGGGAAGAGCTGGATATAAACACTGTGTGCCAGATGTTTAGGCCTCTGTGCTTCTGTATTAGACCTAAGTCTACTGTGGACTGGATAGCTTCTCTGTCCATGGTAAGTGATCATGCTGGAATAGATTTAGAGTGACCATTATTCACCCCTAGTCTGTGTCCTACCCTCCATAAATCAACCTGCCCACGGCCTTTCCAAAAAAGTGGCGGGGATGGTCTTTTCCCATTATCTCAGATAAATAGTGTGAGATTCTTTAGTCAAATCCAAATCACCGATTTTAGGTTTCAAGTGTTTATCTCTCATTCATTTTCCTCTGCCGCTCTTGCGGTAGAACTGGCAAATGAAACCGTAGATATTTAAGCTGAACAATGCCATGATTTGATAGATGTGTAATTTCTGGAATGATGACCCCAGCCGGGTGATCAGTGCACCATCGCCTCACAAGGTTGTCTCGGATGTGACACACGCACATGGGGAGGGAGGGAGGGAAGGGGGGAGGTGAGGTTCCCTCTCCACGAATTTCAACTCTAGAATATGGTAGGAGTAACTACAACCACTGTGCTTTACAGCCCCAGAACTTTTTTTTTGTTGTTGTTCTTTTTGGGACAGGGTCTCGCTGTGCAGTTCAGGCTGGCCTTGAGCTCACTTTTGTAGCCCAGGCTGGTCTCGAGCTCACATCGATCCTCCTGCCTCAGCCTCCTAAGTGCTGGGATTACAGGCATGCGCCACCACGCCCGGCTCAAGATTCTGGTTTTTTTGTTTGTTTGTTTGTTTTGTTTGTTGTTGTTGTTGTTGTTGTTGTTGTTTTGCGGAGTCAGGGATTGAACTCAGGCCCTTGCGCTTGCCAGCAAGTGCCTATTCTACTGAGCTATCTCCCCGCCCCCACCCCAGAACTTTTAATGTGATGGAAACATTTTAAACATCATTCTGTTTTACTTGAGACCGAGGCTTGCTATGTAGTTCAGGCTGCTTTGAATGTGCTATGGCAGGGGCCAGCCAGATAGCTCAGCAGATTAAAGTGCTTGCTTAGGCAGAGCCCAGTGGCATGGATTCAATCCCTGGCATGCTATGCCAGCCCCAGCCCCAGCCCCAGCCCCAACCCCAGGGTTCACTGAGACAGTGATTGAGACTGGCCATGGCGGCTCAGGCCTGTAACCCCAGCGCTTGGGAGGCTGAAAACAGGAGGATCACTACAAGTCCTATCTGTATAGTGAGACCCAGGAAACCCTGTAATAAAATACTCACACACACAAAAAAAAAAAAACTTGCCGCAGAGCCCAGGCTGGCCTTGAACTCAGAGATTCTCATGCTTCCACCTCTTAAGTACTGGGATTACAGGCATAAGCCACTCTGTCTGGTGATTTCTCTTTGTTTTTTTTTTTTTAATTAAATGTATTTTAATTGTTAATGGGGTCCTATGCAATGTGGTAATGTGTGAATCCTGGCCAACTTGTCTCCTTAAAATGTACGCTAAAACTTCAGTCTTTCTTCTAGGTCTTTGCAATAGACAGCACATTATTGTTGTCTGTCGTGGCCCTACTGTGCGACAGTGCATGGGCAGGAAGTGTCCCATCTAGCATAGCACCCGCTGTTCAACCTGCCCCCGTCTCTCCCCCTTCTTCTCCTAGCTCTGCTTTTACTTCAGTCTCCTCTCTGCTTCTATGAGACTAGTTTAGATTGCACCCAGCTGAGATCGCTTGGTGCCTGTCTTTCGGCACCTGGCTTATTTTTCTGATAGAAGGATCTCCAGTTCCATCCATGTTACTACAACAACAACAGGGTTTTCTCCCTCTGTGGGACTTTTAGTTCTGTGTTGGACAAAGGTGGTGAAGGTGAACATCCTTGTCGTGTTCCAGATCTGAGAAAATGTTTTCAACTTCTATTAGAAAATCAACGATTGATACCAATTCCAAGTTACGTCTAAGAGGTTAGCCACTCAGAAAGACAGTGATGTCACGCTCAGGTACCTATGTTATTGAGTAAGAGTATCACTAAGCTTTTCTTCTGGCAGGTTAAAAATACAAGTTTCCAGGTCAAAAACTGGAGAGAGAAAAAAGGGCTACAAGGAATATGGTGAGGACTCAGGACAGAAGAGAACCTATACTGTAACATCCTATAACTCAGTGGTGTCCCAAATTTTCTGTTCATGGAGATCATGGGGCCACAGAGTAAAGGGATCGGTGACGTATATATAGTGTGCCTAAGGAGAGTCACCTAGAGAGAAAACATTCTCTCAGGCTTTTACAGAGAGCAAACTGATCAAGCAATGGCCGTGACTCATCCAGATGGCTGACGCTGACAGCAGTTCTACAAAGCACTGCGTATGGTTTCAACTGTTCTGTATTCAACATGATGTTAGTGGTGAACTAGTCATTCGCGGTTTTATGGTGTCTAAGCACAATAACCACAGCACTCTGTTGCTCATGAGACGCCTTGGAGAGTCACGCATGGCAAAGGGGAATCAAGGGAGCCCTTCTGGAACAGTCGTATCTTGGTCCCAGAACCGTGCAAAGCGCCAGGATAAGACTTAAACATGTTGGATGCTGTTCCCTTCTTTCCTGCAGCTCCCTCTCCCTGGGCTCCTGAAACTACAAAGATGATAAAAGACGATTCCAGAAAGTATTGTCTAGACAAGCAAAGGAAGGAAAGCTCAGACTGCAAGAACCCCCACAGCGTTCTTTTTCACCCTCTTTGAGATCACTTCCCACCCCTGGGCAGCCGCCTGCATCCCCCCGGCATACAGGCTTCATTTTGGTGGATTCTGATAGTATGAGGGAGGTCTCCTGGAGTGCTGTGACTCTGGGCAGAAAACCAAGAGGCCCCAGCTGTCTTCCCTTTCCTCTCTGTGCCTGCAGGCCATGGGACCCAGAATGTGACCAGCTGGAGCGAGTACCAGCTCAGCTTCCACATCCTGAACTGGAACCTCAGCAATGCAGACACCGCTTCCTCAGAGTACAGCGCCCTCCAGAAGGACATCGAGGACAAGGTGCAGACGCTTCGTCCTCCCCCTGCCCTTCTCTTCATGGCCCCCTCATTGCTGCCTCTGACTCATGCCTACCACATGATTATTTCAAGTCCTCTATTTACCCACACGGCCCATATTCCCCAGAGTTCTCAAAAGTGGCACGCTGGCAGCCCTCTCCACTTCCCAGATGGTCACCCTGAGACTCAGAAGGGTGTGGTGCACCTGGCGTCCTGCAACCACTGAGGGCCAGAGCCAACTTTGAGCCTCGGTCTCTTTGGTGCCAAGGCTTGCGTTCCTCCCGCCACCCTAAGAAGCTCCTATCTCACCCTGCCTCCCTGCCTTTTTGCTAGGTCACCACACTCTACGCAAGGAGCCAGCTAGGAGCTGTCTTCCAATCCTGCCTGGTCACGAATCTGACGTAAGCCCTGCGGCATGCTGGAAGTACTGACGGAGCGAGTGGCTTGTGGCTCTGAGCTTGTGTGGCTCGTTCCCATTGCCCCCTCACATTCCTGCCGGCTGCTCCCACAGGCTATAGATTTTCTATGGAAATCTGCTTCTATGGATTTCACAATAGGAAACGGAGATTCTCCATATGGAGCTGGCAAGTCCCGGCATCCACTTCTTTCTGCTGTACCAGAAATGTGGGAAAAGCGGATATTAGAAGCAAAATGCAAAATGCCCACCAAATAATAAGTATTTGCCTCTGGCCAGGTCCTCAGTGAGAACATCAATGCGTGGTTGTCTTGTTTAATTCTCACAACAGGAACCTGTAAGGTGGATGCAACGAGCATCTCTTTTGCTCAGATGGTGAAACTGTATTAGTCAGCTCAGGATGACTGAGACAAACATACCTTAAAGGAGAAGAGGTTTATGTTCATTTCATGTTTATGTTCATGTTTATGGTTTCAGAGAGGTCAGTCTTTGGTCAGGATGGAGCCTCCCGGACAAAAATGTGGAAGGGCACAGCACAGGAACGCTGCTGGCCTGTGGCTGCTGGGCAATAGGGAAAGACCAGAAACCAGAGTGCAGCCTTCTAAGCTGTGTTCTCGGTGCCCCGCTGTCTTAGCTCCTCTTCCCTCATTGCTGGGACAAATACCTGACAGTCAAAACGAAGGAAGGAAAGGTTTATTTAGCTCACAGTTACTGCAGGTTTCAGTCCATATTTAGCTGGCCCCAGGCTGAGTGGAACAGGGCAGAGAGCATCCAGTTCATGGCGGCAGAAACAGCAACAATCGTGACAGAGGCAACCAACCAAACAAGGCAGCAGAGAGCAACAGCGCTAGCCTTTCTCTCTGTCTCTCTTTATGTTACATTCAGGCTCTCTGCCTCAGCCTATCCGCCTTAGGCTACAGCCATAATCCCAGAAGTACTTAAAACGCATAATCCCAGGGATCGTGGATCAAGTCTCAAACTCTAGATCAGTAGTAAAACACATAATCCCAGTGACTCACCAGTCAAGTCTCAGTCCTTAGAAGTCCCTGCCCCATGGCTGCACGAGGCTTTGGGGGTACAACGAGACAGAAACCACAACAGTCTTCAGCAGTATAAGACTACCCCACTCCCCAAGGATGGCAAGGGACTGTGTAAATCACTTCTCTTTCTGCATCGTCGTCACGGCTACCTTTGGTGCGTCTAGCTTGACTATCTTGTAAGTCTTCCCATTTGGCTCAGTCTCTTCTCTGGACTGAGTGCAGAGGCGGCTGGGTGACTTCCCCTTCCTGCTCCTAGGCCGTTGGCTCCCTAAGGATGGCAACCTAAGCAGAGCGATCCTCTGGCTAAGTTGCCGGTGGCCCTCACTGCCGCTGTGCTGAGTGCTGACCGGACTCCTGTGCTTTCTGCTTCTAGGTTAGACTCCAAGGTGGTCATTGCCCAGTTACTTTTCTCCGCCCACCTGGACCCCAACCTTGTGAAACAAGTGTTTCTAAATAAGACCTTGAATGCTTCGTCCCACTGTCTGGGTGCCACCTACCAGCTGACGGACCTACATGTAACAGGTACGCTCTTAGTTCCTTTTTACTCGTTGCTGGGACAAATACCCGACCCTCCAAATGAAGGAAGGAAAGGTTTATTTAGCTCACAGTCTGTGGAGGTTTCAGTTCATACTCCGCTGGCTCCAAGGCAGCAGAAAACAACGAAGAGCAGAGGAGAAGCAACTGCTGTGGCGTCCATCAAGCCTTTCTCTTCCAAATTTTGCGCCAGCGCAGAGCTCGGCCAAAGTGGTGCGGTCGCAAAGACCAAGCTCCTCCAAAGACAAGGACTTCTCCAAGGAAGTGGAGCAGGGCTGAGCCAGCCAGGAAGCAGGCAGGGCAGGGCCAGACTGGGCTGATTGCACAAAGTCCTCCTCAACTCTTTTTATACACTTTTTGTGCTAAGTCACTCTGGGGTGGCCCGTCTGGCCCTCAGGGGGACCCAATCACACCCCAGGGCAAGCCCTCCACATCCTGCGGGATGGGCCTGCCCCAGCAACCCAGAACCAGTGGAGTCCATTCATCCAGGCTTCCTCAAGTTGACACAAGATATCAACTATCACAGGTACAAAGTGAGATGGCCTGTTTTGTGGCTGGAAGAGAGAGCGGGCACTCTGCAGAAGGATGCATCTTTTAGAGAAGCAGTTAGATGGACAGAGATCCTCCAGGGGAAAGAGAGATTTCTAGAATCTTATGTTGACAGTCCCTCAAGAGAACGTAACCCTTGCAACCCAAATAAGCGATTATTTTTGCATGCAAGATTTTTAACCCCAAAAGGCAGAGGACTGGGAGTTGCCTCTGTAGGCAGCTTGTTCTGAATAACATATTGATGAGTCATTCATTCCAGAAATATTTGATGAAAACAAACAGGCGCTGGTGGTAAAATGTGACATTTGCTACAGTCAGAGAATTTCCAGAGCCTGTGGGAGCCCCGAGGAGGGAAACATAGCTCTATCTTTAAAACTCCCCTGTAGGAAATGAGGAAGAAGCCGAAATGTGATGGAAGAAAAGACCTAAGCAGGCAGACATGATGTTCCAGATGTCCATAGCCTCGGAGAGAGGAAGAATGTGGTATATTGCAGGGGAAATTGGTTTGCAGTTGGGTGTGGCTGAAGATGCACAGTGATATTCTAGAATCTCTACGGTTGAAGCTAAACTGTGGGCAGGGACTTTGTTGGGTTCTAAAATGGTTTCAGCAGGGACATCACATACTTGGGGTCTGATTTTAGAAGAGCATACTATGGGGTCCACCCTGCTTTGGAAGGAGGAGGAAGGCTGGAGACAAAGCGATCCATCAGTTAAGAACCTAGTGGGCTAGGGAGATAGCTTGGCAGCATGAGAGCCTGGCTGGCAAGCACAAGGTCCTGAGTTCAAGCCCCAGTACCACATGCCATGCCAGCCTCAGGACACGTGATGCATACCTGTAATCCCAGCACTGGGGCTGCTGAGAGAGGAGGATCACTATGAGTTCAAGCTGTGTGATACATGTGAAACAGTGAGGTCCTGTATGAAAAAAGGAGGAGGAGGAGGAGCAGGAGGAGGAAAAGGAAGAGGAGAAGGAGGAGAATGAACAGGAAGAGGAGAAGAAAGAAGAAGAGGACGAGGAGGAGGAGAAGAAAAGGAGGAGGAGGAAGAGGAGGAGAGAGAGGAGAAAAGAAGGAGAAGGAGGAGGAGAATGAACAATGAAAAGGAGGAGGAGGAGGAAGAAGAAGAAGGAGGAGGAGGAGGAGGAGGAAGAAGAAGAAGAAGAAGAACAAGAACAAGAACAAGAACAAGAACAAGAACAAGAATAACAAGAAGAACAAGAACAAGAACAAGAAAAAGAAGAAGAAGAAGGAGGAGGAGGAGGAGGAGCAGAAGGAGAGGGAGGAGGAGGAAGATGAAGAAAAAGAAGAAAAACAACAACAACTTAGGGCGTGAATCAGAATCTCTTGCCAAAGGATGACATCTGACTTTACAACTTATTCAGTAACCTCTTACCATGCAAGAGTAATAATGTCTTTTAGAGAGAGTTATGTTTTGTAGACACAAGGTGGAAAAGAGAGATTAAAAAGCATGCTACCTGTATTAACCAAAAAAAGTAAATTTTATTTTTAAAAGGACAAACATCTTTAATACTTTAAAGGCTTATTATCCACTTTCTATATTTTCGATCATACTAAACTGAAGGAAGGTATGCATCACAGAAGAGCTGATTAGGCATCTAATACAAGGTTCAGCTAAGGCCTGGGGTTCTTTCTGATTTGCGTGTGGATCATTAATGATGTGCTCTTCTTTCATGGGAACGTGAGCATGTAGAAAGCAGTGTTTGAAAACAACGTAGATAGCTTCAGGGTAAATCCTGAGGGGATTTGACTGGCCTGGTCAGATACAGAAGTTACATTTCTTTGTTACATAGGTCTTGCTTTATCTTGGTCTTAACCATGAGGTATAAAAAGTAAAGCCGTAACAATATGTTGAGCTGTGAAAGGCTCAAGTCAACAGCTTCCAGCATTGCCAGATCGGCGGATAACCCACTCTTATGGACCATTAGACTATGCATTCAACTACTTTCTCTTAGTTCAGTGAGAAGGAAGATTTGTACTAATAGTGTTTAGAAAAGATATCAAGTCTGCATCTTGTACTCTGAACAACTACTATGAAGACAATACGCAAAGTATTAATTATTGTAACTGTCCCACTAAAAAAAAAGAAAATAGCATGGAGATAAGTTAGAAATTTAAATTTAAGTATATTGACCATCTTTGAACATTATGACGGCTTAAAACGGACAGTAACCAAGTACCTCGGGTTATGGAATTATATTTTGAGGTCTTAAGTGTTAGAATAAGCATGTTTTGACTGGTATTTCATCGGGTATATAATACAGTGCTGGTCATTGTTTACACTTGAGAACAGCAATCTTAAATGAGTGAGACTGTAGGTAATAAGACTGGGGTAACAATATACATAATAAAAATTTATTTTTATTAAATAAATAAAAATTTATTTATTATTAAAAATTATACATACAGAATAGAAATTACTATGAAAAGAGAGAGAAGTGTATGGCAAGTGTGTGGTGGGGTTGTCAGTACCTTATTTGATGTCCACCCTTAAAAAAAATTTTTTTTCAGGCCAGAAAGATGGTTCAGTGGTCTAAAGTGCCTGTTTAGGAAAGCTTAGGCAATCACAGGGACCGCAGTTCAATCCTTGGCACCACATGCTGTGCCAGCCACACCTCCAGGGCAGGCTGAGCTGGCCATAATACAAAAAAAAAAAGGAAGAAACCCATTCTCCTTTTCCTCACACACAGTAACTTCCTATTACTTGGTGAGAGAAAAAGAGTCCAGCAAGACAGGTGTGGTAGCACACACCTACAATCCCAGCACTTGGGAGGCTGGAGCAGGAAGATCACTGAGTGCAACGCCAGTGAGATAGATCGGTGGACTAAGCTCCTGCTTTGGCAAAAGCACAGACCAGGGTTCGATCCTCAATCCCACATACCACACAGGGCCCACCCCTGGGGCATACTAAGCCCGCAGCCAGTCCAGGTGTAGTGACACATGCCTGTAAAAATAGGAGGAACACTACAAGTCTGAGCTGCAATGTGAGACTCTGTACCGAATACGTAAATGGATGGATGGGATGAGTACAAACTGGAGGGGTCTGCTGTAGCCTACTTTCAAGACCTCAGCAGAGCTCTCATTGCCAGGAATATGTAGAATGGCTAGAACTTTCTCAAAACTCTACTCTGCTCTTCAATTTGACACATTCTTACACCATTTGACACATTCTTACACCATTTTTCTTTTCATTCTAGAAGTGAAGCCTTCTGTGACTCTACCCACAGAAATGCCACCGGTCGTGTCCAGCTCCCAGCAATTCCTGCTCAACTTCACCATCACCAACCTGCCCTATTCCCAGGCCATCTCCCACCCAGACACTCCCCAGTACCAGCGCAACAAAAGAAGCATCGAGAACGCGGTGAGCATGGGGACTGCCGCCCCATTCTCAGGCAGAGGCTGAACTGTGGACCCTGGGTCACCCAAGGATGATTTTTTGCACCAGTTCCTGCCGAGAGGTTTTAATTAGCACATATTAGGAATACACAGTATGAGTGCATCATACTGTATTCACAGTATGAGTACAGTATGCTGCTGAAGGCAGACTTTCATGCTCATTTTGCAAACTGATTTTTTTAAATATAAAACTGATAATTTTATTGAACTAAATTTGCTATCAAAATCTTTATAAACCCTAGGGGCCAGGGAGATAGCTGTATGGCACAAGTGCCTGCCTGGCAAGTGTAAGGTCATGAGCTCAAACCACGGTCCCACCAAAAAGAAAAAAAAATCTTTACAAACCTTTATTATTATTATTATTATTATTATTATTATTATTATTATTATTATGAGAAAGAAATACCAATGGGACAGTTTCAAGACAGGTTAGTAGGACAGTTACAATAATTAATGCATTGCATATTATTGCCTTCATAGTCATTACTCAGAGTACAAGATACAGACATGATATCTTGCCTAAACAATATTAGTACAAATCTTTCTCTTTCTTAAATTGCATTTAATAAGAAATAACAATGTGACAGTTTCAAAACACGTTAGTAGTACATTTCCAATATTTGATACAATGCATATTGTTGTCCTCCTAGTAGTTATACAGAGCACAGGGTGTAGACGTGATACTTTCTGTAATCTTTATTGGTACAAAAAATTTCTTCTGGTTGAACTAAGAGAAAGTAGTTTTATATATAATCCAATGTTTCATAATCACAGTGGGTTATTGGCAAAACTGTCAATGTTGGAAGCTGTTGATTTAAGCCTTTTACAGCTCAGTATTCTAATCTAGCTTTACATCTTATGCCTCACGGTTAAACTTTTCTGCTGGGTGGTTAAGGGCAAGTTAAAGCAAGACTTGTATAACAAAACATGGAACTTTTATATCTCCTAAGGTCAGTCAAATCCCCTCAGGATTTACTTTGAAACCAGGTACAGTGCTGTGTAGAACTGTTGTCAGTGTCAGTCATCTGGATGAGTCATGGCCATCTTTCTTATTGAACTAAGAGAGGTAGCTATATATCTATCCTGACTATTTTGCATACACATAAGAAACAGGTGCAGAAAGGTTCAATAGAGTCTGGCTATATCACACCATGAAACACAGCATAGGCCTGAACTAGCATTTATAAAACAAAAAGATGAGGATATGTGATCAGTGACTATAGATTCTCCTAGCCATTAAGCTTGGGGTTCTAACCTAAAATATTTCCCCCCTGTCTTTCAGCTCAACCAGCTTTTCCGAAACAGCAGCATCAAGAGCTATTTTTCAGACTGCCAAGTATCAGCCTTGCGGTGAGTTCCAGCTCATGACCTGATGACTCTATGAGCTTCTGCTGCACTTTCAATCAAAGTGTCCCTTGTCAAAGTATATCAGTTCCTAGACACCGTTGGGATATAGAGCTGTTAGCTAAAACCCAGCTTCTTCCAAAGCTGATGAGCCCAACTGGCTTAGGAAGCCAAGAGATCTTGTCTGTCCTCTGAGGACAGCTGCTGAGTCTAGAATCCTCGTTTTAAGAAACCAGTGGTGGGAGGATGTGGGTGCATTAAAATTAACAATATCGATTGTCTTTCATTGTACTTTGACTTGGAGTTAGAAAAGAAACACAAAGACTTGGACGTGGGCTCACCACCAATACCACAAAGAGATGATGAATGTGTAAATGAACTTTAAAAATTACAGTAAGAGACCCAGGGCTTTTCATCACAGTCACAATGTCCCCCCTCGTTTTGGATCCATTCACCCCGCCATTCTTGCCACTTTCTGAGGCAATTCTGGAAGTCTTCTTGCATGAGTGTCTTTACAACCTGTAATCAGAAACACACTGGATACTGTTGCTGAGTTTTGCACAATAGAAAGGCGACCTTGTAGGAATATCATGGCGTCTCCTCAGCCTGAGTCATCGGATCTGGCACCACACCACCTCTGACTCATACTCAAAGTTAAAATGACCATGAACAATAAGTGTTTTGAACCAAGAAGGAGGAGGAGAAGAAGGAGAGGGAGAGGGAGAGGGA